>QEYC01000246.1:0-38309 GCA_009935795.1 Pholiota adiposa | reverse complement strand
TTAACACTTACTCACAGCGCAGCGCGCAGCGCAACCTCTCTCTCTCTCTCTCGAAGCTCCCCACCCTTTCCCAACCCACAACGACGATGACGACGTCCAGCTGGTACGTGGACTGCGGTGCGCGAATTCGGCGTGCGAAGAGACGACGAGGGGAGGAGGGGGGTGTATGACGAAGGTGGGGTGTCTGTTATGACGACGGCAACACGCGAATCTATGGGACGAATGACGTGTCAGCTCAGAATTCAAACGGTGACCGGAAGACGTTACTCACCTCGGGATACAGCACGACGACGACGAGGGCGCTACGCTGGAGGGGTCAGTTAGGCACGTCGTTCGTGACTGACTTACCTTGTTTGGCTGGCAGACCCTCGACTCCCAGCGCCGTAACCCGTCGACAACGCCCTGGCACAGAAGGGGAACGAAATCATCAGTAAACGAAATAGCAGGTACGTGTCAATTACTCACCGTCTCGCAGCGTGCGCTGACACGTAAACCCCTGCCAGGTAGCTCCTTTGCTCGACGTCGCACGATGCTCACCTCGACAAGTCAGTCGCACAGACGACGCCGTGCAGCTCGTGTCCGCCGTCACCGTCGCCGTCACCTGCCAGCAGCGACGACAACGGTGACAGCGGACAAGAGCGGCCCCGCGTCGAGAGCCCGCCGCACACCGCTGCCAACGACGAGGAAACGAAGACGAAAGGAGGGAGAAAGGGAGGAATGAGTGGGGAGGAGGGGAGGGGAGGAATGAGGGGAATGTGGTGGGATGAGGAAACGTCCGTTGTTTCCTCGTCCCTTTATATATCTCTCGGCTCCCATGTCCTTACGTAGATCATGAATAATGATCCCAGTTGGCGGAAATCCCTAGACCGACGCAGGGTCGTCTTAAAGCGAGCTCGGATCAGCCACTCGGAACTCGTCCAGTTCTCCTCCGTCCGCCTGCCCTCTTCGCTGCATAGAAATGTATAGGGTCAGCACTGTTTCGTGACCACTCTCCACTCTTGCAGAATCTACGACTACGCTGCCTTTGAAGCCATTGTATTCTACAATTTACATGAATTCAAAGCAATTATCACTTCCGTTGCATTACAGTAGGTCTGAACCGCCGCTCTGGCGACTCTGACACAAAGTTCCGATAATCACGATGAGCCGATGATACGCATCTGTATAATATCCCACGGACATTATTCAAGACAACGGAAACGCGAGATTCCAGGGAGAATATGCACGTACAACCGCACTTGGCCTATGGCGGATGAATTCAACAGACGACGCAAATTCCTTCTAGCTCGAATCAAATTACGGCTCTAATCTCCGTGATGTGGAGCTATTTCCCGATCTTACGTTGTTGACAGCCGAGCGTCGAACGCTAGAAACGCAGCCAACGGTGAAACGGGGCAGGAGGCCAAGGTGGTGCAATTACACACTGCATGTCCACTTGTCCTCTCGCACTTTCTCAAATATGTAGCAGTGACAGGCAGATAGCGGATCTTATAATCCGTTGAACTCTTCCGCCCCTTTTCTGTATTATGGGCGCAATCGTCAATTCTCGCTCAGACGTCTCCGGATGTCTCCTTCGAACCGACAGCGCCGTGTTCTAACGCTCCCACTCCAACAACTCTAGACTAACTCCTATGTGTTAAATAGCACGATGGTCGGACCCTGAACGTGTCTAGATCCTGTTTTTTGAGCGCAAACGAAGAACGAAGGGTGGAGGAGATATGCCTGCCGACATGCGCACTTGGCAAAGCATTCTCTCGCGCGCCACCGCTCATGATATTGGAGATCTCATTATACAAGTAGATTATATTTAGAATGATGCTTATATCTAATCCCACTCGTCTGCGCGCTGTGTGCTTTGCAGTCTGTTGCGCGGTGCGCCACACATTCTGTGTCATCATTGAGACGATTGAATTCCAACGTCATGCGACGCTACCGCGACACCTCAATTTTGTCACTCCTCCAATGATAAGACCCTATAGTAACTTACGTATCCAAACGAGCCCGGCGCTGCGCGAACCTCGGGAAAACAGAATTCTACGTTGGCACGCATAATCCGCGCTTCCGTACAAATGTCTTCCAAAATTCCACACCTAGTTAGCGCAGCCGACTAGCACTGCCCTGATTTGATCGGAGATAATTAGCCGAAGAAGATGGTGCCATTTTTTGAGCGTGAAATGGTGAATTGGGTGAGGAGGGATGGGACATTGATGGGCCAGACTTGTGAAGATCTTTCACTGTCTATGCTGCTGTCCCCTCGTCGCTTCCGTTTGCTCCACCATCATGTATAATCATCTTGGAGTAATGTTTATGTACGTATTTACGTCTGACCGTATACAGAACCTGTGTTTCAACGGAACCATTTGCAACTTGCCTGATGAATCCGTGCGTGAAGCCTGTTCCCGACGATGGCATTTCCGGTCTCTCACAATTCGGGAAGAATTTCCGTGTATAGACTAAGTAGGCTACAGTAAGACTGTATTCAGTACAGTCAGAACTCGGGTGAAGTTGATCGATGAGTGCAGATACTGGTAAGCGCTTATTTGGCGCATCGGGGCGCGTCGTCTCAATTTGCCGCACCAAAACACTCCGTCATTTCCATCAACGCTCGTCATAAGTACTCTTGAATATGTAGATCACATATATTGATTGTAAGCTATTACAATTCATACCAAATTAGACATAAATGACGAGTAAATTGAAGTAAAATGTGTAGTCGGGGAGGGATGTGAGCGTGTTACAGTGGAGTGTTGATTATCAACCTGAATAGTGGTTTAAATCTTGAAACGACGAGAACACTGAGGAGAAAGCTTACAAAATGAAACTGAAAGGGTACTGGAAATATTCGAGGATGAGTAAATTAGAACGAACTGAAATAGATTGAGAACACAAAAATAGAGTAAAACTGAAAAAGAAGGCTTCGAACTCGTAGACAGGAAGGAGGCGAGCGCGGTGGAGATAGTCTCATCGTGAGAGTGATATCTCGAGAACTGGACAAGCCTCGTAGGGTACTGGAATATTCGAGGTTGACATCATTAACTAACCGAAATAAACGTGTAGTCGGGGAGGGATGTGAGCGTATGGAGTGTTGCTTCTCAAGCTGACAAGTGGATTAGATATTGAAACGACGAGAACACCGAGGAGAGAACTTACAAACGAAATTAAAAGCGAAAGAGGGTACTGGAAATATTCGAGGATGAGTAAATTGAAAACGCACTGATAGATCGAGAACTCACAAAAATAGCATCAAAACTGAAAAGGAAGCTGGAGGGAAGCGAGCACGTCGACATGGTCCTCGTGCATGAGAACGATCCATGAGGAGCTGCTTGGAAGCGATCGGAAGTTCGCTAGTATTTAAATGCGACAAGCCTCATAGGGTACTGGAAATATTCGAGTTGGCATTATCAACTAACCGGAAATGAACTGTAATTGTTTTAATAAACTCCACCGAGTGAACGATATCGGCTCGAATATAGCCCCAAGCGGGGAAGAGAGGGCTTCGGAATTCGGACAGGAAGGACAAGTGAACTAAAAATAAGTCTATTAGAGGTCGTGAAACAGTGTACAAACGATGCGTATTCTACGAGCTAGGGAAGCGAGAGCTTGTCATGGGTATGGAGGTTTATCACAAGCGTATTGTATACCTGGCAATTGATTAGACTGTAAATCTTATGGTAGGGCGGGAAGCGAGCTTACAACTCAAGGAGATGTGATTTACAGGAGGGTACTGGAAATATTCGATGTGGGAACTGATCAGTTACTGTGAACTAAATAGAAGAGACTCGGTAACTCACAAGCCGAGACCGCAGAATGAGGGAGCAGAATACTAGAATTATTGGAAGAGACGATGATGAGTTGTTTGAAACAAATTGGAATAGAATAAGGAGCCCACCCGAGTCAACGAACGGCAGGGTCAAAATGTTCGAGGATGAGGGCAGAACGACGTAAATTTAGAAACAACCACTGGAAGTAGGGGAAGGGAGAGTTAGCCGTACAGAACGAATCGAGTAGTGTAAATAGCTCACCTGTTTCAGCGCACCAGTGCTCGCTACGATCGAGTGACAACGAGAGAGCGAGACGTGCAATACATGTGCAAGGCATGATGTCAGTTAGAGGCCGCTCTCCGGCGTTCTGTACACGGAGCAAGTCAGTAGTGGGCTCCATGCAAAGGGGGATATTTCGAGGGAGGGAAACGGGAAATTCCAACAGTCCTGAGACCCCAAATTGCAGAGCCAGTCGGAGACGAGGCGACATTCGGAGAGGGGATACGTAAAGTGCCAGCGTGTACGAAGGATTGTGGCATCTGGACAGGAGGCTGGCAGCAGGGGATCAGGCGCTTGTGCACGGCGGAAAGCACGGAACACAGCATAGGCAAAATAATGTCGAACATCGTCGGGAGGATGCGGCGGGAACACGGAATGGTGCGATGCGTATATTGAGATGCGAGGTGGGAGAGTGATTATTACGAATTTGATGACTGGATGGAGCAACCCTGGGCGCCGTTGCGGCGGCGCAGAAAGGGAAAGCGAGTCCACAAGTGCAGGGAAGCGGCGAAACAAAATTCAAATTGGTCGGGTGGAGTGATTTTTGCGCTTCCGGGGAGCAGACAACGACAAACATTTGGTAAGGCCTTGGCGAGTGAAGGGTATATGAGGCTGAGGGGATTTGGGAAGGGGGACAGGAACAGCTATCCCCGAATCGCTGCCATTATGATGGCGTATAGCGCTCTCTCATCGTCGGTCGTCGTCGTATGTTGTCTCTTACACTCATCCATTGCTTACTCTTATTTCTTGTTCTTCAGTGTCATGCGCGACGCGGGTGAAGAGCACAGCTGGCCATGCAAATCATGTAAGTTTCATTCTGTCATTCATTTGAATTTTGCATCTGACTGACCTTTTGCTAGTTGACTAGGACGACGCTTGACGTTGTCGTGAAGTATTCGCAGCAGAAAGTTACGGCCCAGGTATGTGTATTCAAGTATTCTATCACAAGTACTATTTTGTTCTACAGTATTTTGTCAGCACTGTCAGCATATTTGGGACCAAGGACATACGCATACGGACGCCTTCGCCGTCCGTTCTCGATCCAAACTCGATTTTTTGACGTCCCGCAAGCAGTACTATCCACGTATGCATACCCCGACTTTATCTCCTCGTGTCCGATGACCGTACACACCTGCGCCCATGCCACACCAGTCAACAATCATTTGACAGAATACGTACCTTTCAACTCGATTTTTGAACGTCCGGGGACTGCGACTTTGAAATTTGATTTTTGGGCGTCCGGCGAGGTAGTACTACGGCTGCACAACCTACGAGGCCAAGGATATATCAGCACACTGCGGTGACGAAGACATGTTATTGTACATGTAGTGCTCGTTTGATTTCATTCATTTCAAGCATGGACTAACCTTTTGCTCGTTGACTAGGACGGCGCTTGATGGTATTCGCAGCAGAGGGTCACAGCGCACGTTGTGTAATTCAATTAGCACTGTATTCTATTACAAGTACTGATTTCATTGTCAGTGGTCGTCGGCGCGTCTTGGACGAAGGACATACGCATGAGGCTCCCACAACCTGTTTCACCCATTGCTCGGAGGTCGGTTCCCAAATCAAACTCGATATGTCGCCTTCCCGCGAGCGCTGCTATCCCAAGGACGTATCCTCCTGTCCTCGACTCGAACAGCTGTGCCCGTCTTGTACGTGTTGCGTGTTAGTCAAACGACACCCTTTGGAGACCACACATTGTTCCGACTCGATTTTTGAACGTCCGGCGATTCGACGCCGCCTCGCACTTTGAATTCATTTTTTGGGCATCCGGCGAGCGCTGTACCACGGGCTGCACAACCTACGAGGTCAAGGAGATATCAGCACACCCGCAATAGCGCGTTGACGAGAAACGCCACCAATGAATTTGATTTTTTGGACGCTCCGCCGAGCTACCACGCATGCCATGACCCTTCCCACCTCGTTCCGCATTGGTCCTCGACTCTTCCCAGCCTGCGTGTGAGCATCGGAAGGCGCATCATGTACGACGTATTGACGCGCACGACGCACGTATAGTCCATCAATTTTTTGGACATCCGCCGAGCCTTGGAAGATCACGCACGAAGCTTTGCTGGCATCGTTTTTGATGACGGGATGGGTGCACGGATGTGGCGCAAGTGCAAATTCGATTTTCGGAGGTCGGCGAGGTTGGCCACGAGAGGAGTGGACGTGGGCGCGAGGGTTGGGAGGAGAAGGTCGAGGGTGGAGGAAGGAGGGACATGCATCGATCACATAGCACCGTCGCTTTGGACGAGCGGCGTGGACGTGACGCCGTCTGACCTGTGTCGTTGGATGGATGCGGTCGAGCTGACGTCTGGGTGAAATTTGAAGACGGGCGCGTCAGTACACGAGACGGACGAGAGGATTCGGTGACGGACCAATCAGGTGTCGAGGACGGCCTCCCTGGACGCCATCGGCTCTGTCCGCGATGAAACCGGTGTCATTGGGATGAGACGGCTGCAGCGGTCGTCTGGGAAGAATATCGAGGGGGCAAGATGAGTGGGATCGAGGGAAACGACAACCCAGGACAAGGAAGGGAGGGAAGGGTGCTCCCTTCCCACTTAGACCGCACCCTCCTTCCTTTTGCTCGTGACAGCCGTCGACGCCATGCACCCGAGTCGTTCCAAAAGCGGTGTGAATACGTCCTGCGGGTGTTTGGGGACTGACGTTGGCGAGGAACAGGGTCGAATGGGAGCGTTCAGGTAGATAGATGGCTTGTAGTAGACAGCGCTGGCGCCGGCGTGGATTCTCGTCTTGCCTTTCGGGCGGGAGAAATTCATGGTCGGACGGATATATAGAGAGGGGGAAACTTTGCGGACAAGGCTCTTTTTTTGAAATTGACGTCATATTTTGACAACGGTGGGAGCCAGCAGCTCAGGTCAGAGAGGCAGAAACAGACGTGCTCGTGACGTCGATCGCCTTTCATCACTTTCTCCTCTCCTTCATGGCGTCTTTCTTCCCAGACGCTCTTCTCATAATCGCTCCCCTCCTCCTTATCGCTCTCTCTCATGCCCTCACCGCGGCGGCCCGCGCTCCTCCCCAGCGCACACGCTTACTCATGGAACTTCGCCAACACCCCGACCCAGTGCGGGAATCTCACCGTCACCATCGCTGATTCGGACGGGAAGGGCAAGGGCAATGGAGAAGGGACGCCACCGTATCGTGTGTTGATCATACCCTTTGGCCCGACACCGCTGCCGAACACCGTCGAGGCGCGCAGGATCATGGACATCCCCTTCCCCGTGACGACAAGTCGGTAACTTTCGCCCTGCAATATCCTGAAAACTCGCAGTTTGTCGCTGTGGTGAGTAGATCTTTCTCTTCGCGTTGTTTTTTTTCTGTGCGTTGGATTTTTTCTTTCACCCCCTTTGTGTTGTCATGATTTTTCGTGCCTTTGCTCCAACGTCTCCACATACTACGTACCCGCTCCAAGCAACAACAACACCTCGCATGCTCGCACGTTTGCGCTACCCATCCCATCGCGCGCATTACAGGCATTGACACATCCTCTTCGACACTTCGCACTGCGGCGTTGGCCGCCCGTTGGCTGGGCTTCAATCTGGGATTGGAGGGGAGCTGGCCGGCTACGCGGCGACTTGATCCTACGTGATAGGTTCTGGGCAGCCCCGAGTGGCTAGCTTGGGTCTAGTGCTGCTGGTGCCCCATCGCATCCCGGTGGTTGTTCGTGGCCGTGAACTTACGACTACTGCTTCAACGGTGCGCTTTCTTCGCCGTTTTGGAGTCCCACGCCAACATTATGCGCGGCACGGTGCAGGACACGACGCATATTTCTACCCCTACACGGTTCATGCTATACCACAATGGCTTTATTACACCGCACGGTACTATACTGCCCCGCGCTATAACACACTACGCTACGCCGCCCGGGGCTCTTGCTCTGCCCTTATCTTCGAGCCATTGACACGCACGCACGGCTATATTTGGCCGACAAAGGAAATGAATGAGGCTGGGTTCCTTTGGCTTGTATTGGGTTATTGGGAACGAAGCAGCCTAAATTCGGTGCAAGAAGGATCATGATACGATTTGGGATGGGATGCAGGCTTCTCGATTTCGCTGGATGTGGATGTGGAGTGGCGTTGCTGTTCCCCATCACGCATCAGGATACATGGATTCGTCGCCATCTGATTCTGTGGTGCTTCATTTATCATTCATTCCCTCCTTCATCCATCCATTGGTTGATCAGTCATTTGCCAAGGATATCCAAGGTCCAAGTCCATCTTATCGACGCCTCTCCATTACCCCACATCGATGACCCACTTGCCCCTACGTATCGTCATGCGCATATCCTCGGAACTCATCGCGACGTCACTTTCGTCGTTCGGAGGTTTTGCCGACGCCCGTGAAATGTTTGCGGGGGCGTGTGTGATGTGTTTGGTGGTTTGCGCAATCACTCCCCACTCCGGTCTGGTATTATCTGGCTTTGGACCCAACTTTTGGTGGTAGTTTTTTTCAATAAAAATTGTATTTTAATCAATATGAATTCTAACTACTTATTCTACATGTGTGTGAGAGCAAGAGAGTGCGAGAACGAGAGCGCCGCGACGAAGACAGACAGGCGCGGAATAGGCGCCCATCTGATTCTTTCGCGATCACCTCGCTCTGACGTCGTGCGTGTGTGGATGGCAAGGGACAAGTGGATGGTTAAAATGTAGTATTACCTGTCTTCGTAGACTTACAAATTGACTTATTGTGGCTATAGGATGTCAGTGATGCGCACTCATCTAGACGGACACCGTCGTCTCATGAGCAGGTGAGTAAACACGACCATTCCTACCTTCAATATTTCACTTTGCTTACATACGTCTTAGCTCGTTAGCCGCTTACCTGCGAGAGCACCCTGCACCCTACGACAGGGATCAGCAGGGGAGAGACGACGACGACGAGGGAGGGAGGATGGTGCGCCAGTGTGAACACCTACCTTTCTCTTCGCACCTACCTGTCTGCAATGTCAGCAGCCGTGGACAAGAGTAGAGGGCGCGAAACAGACGGCGCGGTCGTCAACCTGTCAGATTGGTACGTATGCCCATACGGCCACTCATAAGCAGAGATGTAATGTAAACACTTACCTCACAGCGCAGCGCCGCAGCGCAACCCCCTCTCCTCTCTCGAAGCTCCACCCCTTTCCCAACCCACAACGACGATGACGACGTCCAGCTGGTACCGTGGACTGCGGTGCGCGAATTCGGCGTGCGAAGAGACGACGAGGGGAGGAGGGGGTGTATGACGAAGGTGGGTGTCTGTTCATGACGACGGCACACGCGAATCTATGGGACGAAGACGTGTCAGCTCGTAATGCAACGGTAACCGGACAATTTTACTCACCTGGGGATACAGCACGACGACGACGAGGGCGCTACGTTGGAGGGGTCAGTTAGGCACGTCGTTCGTGACTGACTTACCTTGTTTGTCTGGCAGACCCCTCGACTCCCAGCGCCGTAACCCGTCGACAACGCCCTGGCACGAAGGGGAACGAAATCATCAGTAAACGAAATAGCAGGTACGTGTCAATTACTCACCGTCTCGCAGCGTGCGCTGACACGTAAACCCCTGCCACGTAGCTCCTTTGCTCGACGTCGCACGATGCTCACCTCGACAAGTCAGTCGCACAGACGACGCCGTGCAGCTCGTGTCCGCCGTCACCGTCGCCGTCCACCTGCCAGCAGCGACGACGGCGGTGACCAGCGGACAAGAGCGGCCCGCGTCGAGAGCCCGCCGCACACCGCTGCCAACGACGAGGAAACGAAGACGAAAGGAGGGGAAGAGGGGAGGAATGAGTGGGGAGGGGAGGAGAGGAGGGGAGGAATGAGGGGAATGTGGTGGGATGAGGAAACGTCCGTTGTTTCCTCGTCCTTTATATATCTCTCGGCTCCATGTCCTTACGTAGATCATGAATAATGATCCCAGTTGGCGGAAATCCCAGACCGACGCAGGGTCGTCTTAAGCAGCTCGGATCAGCCACTCGGAACTCGTCCAGTTCTCCTCCGTCCGCCTGCCCTCTTCGCTGCATAGAAATGTATAGGGTCAGCACTGTTTCGTGACCACTCTCCACTCTTGCAGAATCTACGACTACGCTGCCTTTGAAGCCATTGTATTCTACAATTTACATGAATCAAAGGCAATTATCACTTCCGTTGCATTACAGTAGGTCTGAACCGCCGCTCTGGCGACTCTGACAACAAAGTTCCGATAATACACGATGAGCCGTTGATACGCATCTGTATAATATCCCACCGGCACATTATTCAAGACAACGGAAACGCGAAATTCCAGGAGAATACGCACGTACAACCGCATTGCTATGCGGATGAATTCAACAGACGACGCAAATTCCTTCTAGCTCGAATCAAATTACGGCTCTCAATCTCCGTGATGTGGAGCTATTTCCGATCTTACGTTGTTGACAGGCGAGCGTCGAACGCTAGAAACGCAGCCAACCGTGAACGGGGGCAGGAGGCCAAGGTGGTGCAATTACACACTGCATGTCCATTCGTCTCTCGCACTTTCTCAACTATGTAGGCAGTGACAGGCAGATAGGGGATCTTATAATCCGTTGAACTCTTTCGCCCCTTTTCTGTATTATGGGCGCAATCGTCAATTCTCGCTCAGACGTCTCCGGATGATTCCTTCGAACCGACAGCGCCGTGTTCTCAACGCTCCCACTCCAACAACTCTAGACTACTCCTATGTGTTCATTACATCTCTGCTTATGAGGTGGCCGTATGGGCATACGTACCAATCTGACAGGTTGACGACGCGCCGTCTGTTCGCGCCCTCTACTCTTGTCCACGGCTGCTGACATTGCAGACAGGTAGGTGCGAAGGAGAAAGGTAGGTGTTCACACTGGCGCACCATCCTCCCTCCCTGTCGTCGTCGTCTCTCCCCCTGCTGATCCCTGTCGTAGGGTGCAGGGTGCTCTCGCAGGTAAGCGGCTAACGGAGCTAAGACGTATGTAAGCAAAGTGAAATATTGAAGGTAGGAATGGTCGTGTTTACTCACCTGCTCATGAGACGACGGTGTCCGTCTAGATGAGTGCGCACCACTGACATCCTATAGCCACAATAAGTCAATTTGTAAGTCTACGAAGACAGGTAAGTACTTACATTTTAACCATCCACTTGTCCCTTCCCATCCACACACGCATGACGTCAGAGCGAGGTGATCGCGAAGAAGATCAGATGGGCGCCTATTCCGCGCCTGTCTGTCTTCGTCGCGGCGCTCTCGTTCTCGCACTCTCTTGCTCTCACACACATGTAGAATAAGTAGTTAGAATTCATATTGATTAAAATACAATTTTTATTGAAAAAACTACACCAAAAGTTGGGTCCAACAGCAGATAATACCAGACCGGAGTGGGGAGTGATTGCGCAAACCACCAAACACATCACACACGCCCCCGCAAACATTTCACGGGCGTCGTCAAAACCTCCGAACGACGAAAGTGACGTCGCGATGAGTTCAGAGGATACGCGCAGTGACGATATGTGGGGGCGAGTGGATAAGACGGATAAAGTGGATCGTCGGTGTGGGGTAATGAGAGGCGTCGTTAAGATGGATGTTCTTGGCAAAACGACCGTACGACCAATGGATGGGTGAAGGGGGGAATGAATGAATGATAAATGAAGCACCACAGAATCAGATGGCGACGAGCCCATGATGTATCCTGATGCGTGATGGGGGAACAGCAACGACCACTCCACATCCTCATCCATCGAAGTCGAGAAGCTCTTGATTCAGCGAGTGATCCAACGATGAGTGACTGTGCATCGGATATCCCCTTCGCATCCCAGACTGCAGCATCATGATTCAAAGCCTTCGCTCGCCGAATTTAGGAGTACCGCTCCCACCATTCAACGATAACCCAGATATCTTCGACGGCTATATTTGGCCGACAAAGAAACGAACGAATGAATGAAGATAAGGGCAGATACGAGCTCGGGCGGCGCAGTATAGTGCGAGGTAGTATAGGACGGTGAGGTGTAATGCGGTGCGGTGCAATAAAGCCATTGTGGTAAAGTTTTGTAACGCAGCGAGTTCGTCGTGTTTTGTACCGTGCCGGCATAATTGGCGTGGGTAGTGACTGCAAGGGTGTGATAGGTTCTGGGCAGCCCCGAGTGGCTAGCTTGCGTCTAGTGCTGCTGGTACCCCCATCCTATCCCGTTGAGCCTGGCGGGATCGGATTCAAGTTCGGGAATTCGGTATCGTTGTACGTGCGTGTATATATGCGCTGTGCTGGGTCGCAGTCAGCGCACTCTTAGGATGTACGCTCCGCGTTGAGCAACCCCACCTCCGACCCCGAAGCGCCAAGCGTGCACGAAGAGAACTACGCCAGCAGCGACTAGCTCATTCTTCCCCATCCTACCATCGGTGCGCTATCTTTGCCGGCCTCCCATAGGATCAAGTCGCCGCGTAGCCGAACAGCTCCCCTCCAATCCCAGATCGAAGCCCAGCCAACGGGCGGCCAACGCCGCAGTGCGAAGTGTAGCGGGGACGTGTCAATGCTTGCGACGCAGGTCATGCGCGATGATGGTAAGGAGCGATATGTGTGCGTTGTCGTTTCTTGGAGCGGGTGCGTAGTATGTGGAGACGTTGGAGCGAATGATAGAAAAAAGGTTCGAAAAAGAGCGAAAACACAAAGGGGGGAAAAGGACAACCAACACGACGAAGCAAAAAAGACAAGCTCAACATCAAGAGAAAGATATACTCACCACAGCGACGAACTGCGAGTTTTCAGGATATTGGAGGGCGAAAGTTACCGACTTGTCGTCACCGGGGAAGGGGATGTCCATGATCCTGCGCGCCTCGACGGTGTTCGGCAGCGGTGTCGGGCCAAAGGGTATGATCAACACACGATACGGTGGCGTCCCTTCTCCATTGCCCTTGCCCTTCCGTCCGAATCAGCGATGGTGACGGTGAGATTCCCGCACTGGGTCGGGGTGTTGGCGAAGTTCCATGAGTAAGCGTGTGCGCTGGGGAGGAGCGCGGCCGCCGCCGCTGTGAGAGCGATGAGAGAGAG
This sequence comes from Pholiota adiposa, assembly GCA_009935795.1. NCBI lineage: Eukaryota > Fungi > Basidiomycota > Agaricomycetes > Agaricales > Strophariaceae > Pholiota > Pholiota adiposa. The sequence goes on along the minus strand of QEYC01000246.1, from coordinate 25,232 downwards.
GGATGGGAGGAGGAAGGAGAGCGTCTGGGGAAGAAAGACGCCATGAAGGGAGGAGGAGAAAGTGATGAAAGGCGATCGACGTCACGAGCATGGGTTGCTTGCTTGCACCTCTCCCACCGTTGTCAAAATATGACGTCAATTTCAAAAAAAGAGCCTTGTCCGCAAAGTTTCCCCCTCTTCTATTATCCGTCCGACCATGAATTCTCCCCGCCCGAAGGCAAGACGAGAATCCACGCCGGCGCCAGCGCTGTCTACTACAAGCCATCTATCTACCTCGTCCTTCGACCCTGTTCTCTCGCCAACGTCAGTCCCCATACACCCGCAGGACGTATTCACACCGCTTTTGGAACGACTCGGGTGCATCGCGTCGACGGCTGTCACGAGCAAGGAAGGAGGGGTGCGGTCTTGGGAAGGGAGCACCCTTCCCTCCCTTCCTTGTCCTGGGTTGTCGTTTCCCTCGATCCCACTCATCCTGCCCCCTCGATATTCTTCCCAGACGACCGCTGCAGCCGTCTGATCCCAATGACACCGGTTTCATCGCGGACAGAGCCGATGGCGTCCACAGTTCTCCAGGGAGGCCGTCCTCGACACCTGATTGGTCCGTCACCGAATCCTCTCGTCCGTCTCGTGTACTGACGCGCCCGTCTTCAAATTTCACCCAGACGTCAAGCTCGACCGCATCCATCCAACGACACAGGTCAGACGGCGTCACGTCCGCGCCGCTCGTCCAAGGGCGACGGTGCTATGTGATCGATCGCATGTCCCTCCTTCCTCCACCCCAACCCTCGCGCCCACGTCCACTCCTCGTGGCCAACCTCGCCGGACCTCCGAAAATCGAATTTGCACTTGCGCCGCATCCGTACACTCATCCCGTCATCAAAAACGATGCCAGCAAAGCTTCGTGCGTGATCTCCAAGGCTCGGCGGATGTCCAAAAATTGATTTGGACTATACGTACGTCGTGCGCGTCAATACGTCGTGTGCAAACGTACATGATGCACCTTGCGATGCTCACACGCAGGCTGGGAAGAGTCGAGGACAATGCGGAACGAGGTGTGAAGGGTCATGGCATGCGTGGTAGCTCGGCGGACGTCCAAAAAATCAATTTCATTGGTGCGTTTCTTCGTCAACGCGCTATGCGGGTGTGCTGATATCTCCTTGGCCTCGTAGGGTGTGCAGCCGTGGTACAGCGCTCGCCGGATGCCCAAAAATCAAATTTCAAAGTGCCAGGCGGCGTCGAGTCGCCGGACGTTCAAAAATCGAGTCGGAAGGTGTGTCGTCTCCCAAAGGTGTCGTTGACTAATGCAGAGTGCATACGAGGTCGCTACAGTTGTTCAAGTCGAGGAGGCATGCATGCAGCGCTCACGGGAAGGCGAAATATCGAGTTTGATTTGGGAACGGACCAATGGGTGAAACAGGTGTGGGAGCCTCATGCGTATGTCCTTCGTCCAAGATGCGCCGACGACCACTGACAAATGAAATCAGTACTTGTAATAGAATACAGTGCTAATTAAATACACATACGTGCGCTGTGACCCTCTGCTGCGAATACCGTCAAGAATTGTCCTAGTCAACGAGCAAAAGGTTAGTCCATGCTTGAAATGAATGAAATCAAACGAGCACTTACATGTACAATAACATGTCTTCGTCACCGCAGTGTGCTGATATATCCTTGGCCTCGTAGGTTGTGCAGCCGTAGTTATACCTCGCCGGACGCCCAAAAATCAAATTTCAAAGTCGCAGTCCCCGGACGTTCAAAAATCGAGTTGAAAGGTACGTATTCTGTCGAATGGGTTGTTGACTGGTGTGGCATGGGCGCAGGGTGTGTACGGTCATCGGAAACGAGGAGATAAAGTCGGGGGTATGCATACGTGGGATAGTACTGCTTGCGGGACGTCAAAAAATCGAGTTTGGATCGAGAACGGACGGCGAAGGCGTCCGTATGCGTATGTCCTTGGTACCAAATATGCTGACAGTGCTGACAAAATACTGTAGAACAAAATTAGTACTTGTGATAGAATACTTGAATACACATACCTGGGCCGTAACTTTCTGCTGCGAATATTTCACGACAACGTCAAGCGTCGTCCTAGTCAACTAGCAAAAGGTCAGTCAATGATTCAAATGAATGACAGAATGAACTTACATGTATTGCATGGCCAGCGTGCTCTTCACGCTGTCGCGCATGACACTGAAGAACAAGAAATAAGAGTAAGCAATGGATGAGTGTAAGAGACAACCACGACGACGTTGAGAGAGCGCTATACGCCATCATAATGGCAGCGATTCGGGATAGCTGTCCTGTCCCCCTTCCCAAATCCCCTCAGCCTATATACCTTTCACTCGCCAAGGCCTTACCAAATGTTTGTCGTTGTCTGCTCCCCGGAAGCGCAAAATCACTCCACCCGACCAATTTGAATTTTGTTTCGCCGCTTCCCTGCACTTGTGGACTCGCTTTCCCTTTCTGCGCCGCCGCAACGGCGCCCAGGGTTGCTCCATCCATCATCAAATTCGTAATAATCACTCTCCCACCTCGCATCTCAATATACGCATCGCACCATTCCGTGTTCCCGCCGCATCCTCCCGACGATGTTCGACATTATTTTGCCTATTGCTGTGTTCCGTGCTTTCCGCCATGCACAAGCGCCTGATCCCCTGCTGCCAGCTCTCCTGTCCAGATGCCACAATCCTTCGTACACGCTGGCACTTTACGTATCCCCTCTCCGAATGTCGCCTCGTCTCCGACTGGCTCTGCAATTTGGGGGTCTCAGGACGGTTGGAATTTCCCGTTTCCCTCCCTCAAAATATCCCCCCATTGCGCGGCGCCTATTATTGACTCGCTCTGGCGTCGACTGATATCATGCCTTGCGCACGTATTCCACATCTCGCTCTCTCGTTGTCAATCGGTCGTAGCCAGCACTGTCCGCGCTGAACAGGTGAGCTATTTACACTACTCAATTCGTTCTGTACGGCTAACTCTCCCTTCCCCTACTTCCAGTTGGTTGTTCTATATTTACGTCGTTCTGCCCTCATCCTCGAACATTTTGACCCGGCCGTTCGTTGACTCGGTGGGCTCCTTATTCTATTCCAATTTGTTTCAAACAACTCATCATCGTCTCTTCCAATAATTCTAGTATCCTGCTCCCTCATTCTGCGGTCTCGGCTTGTGAGTTACCGAGTCTCTTCTATTTAGTTCACAGTAACTGATCAGTTCCACATCGAATATTTCCAGTACCCTCCTGTAAATCACATCTCCTTGAGTTGTAAGCTCGCTTCCCCGCCTCTACCATAAGATTTACAGTCTAATCAATTGCCTAGGTATACAAATCCGCTTGTGATAAACCTCCAAACCCGTGACAAGCTCTCGCTTCCCTAGCTAGTAGAATTACGCATCGTTTGTACAGTTTCACGACCTCTAATAGACTTATTTTTAGTTCACTTGTCCTTCCTGTCCCGAATTCCGAAGCCCTCTTTCCCCGCTTGGGGCTATATTCGAGCGATATCGTTCACTCGGTGAGTTTATTAAACAATTACAGTTCATTTCGGTTAGTTGATAATGCCAACCTCGAATATTTCCAGTACCCTATGAGGCTTGTCGCATTTGAATACAAACGCTTCCGATCGCTTCCAAGCAGTTCCTCCACGGGATCGCTTTCATGACGAGACCATCTCTACGTGCTCGCTTCTCTAGAGCTTTCCTTTTCAGTTTGATGCTATTTTTGTGAGTTCTCGATCTATTCAGTGCGTTCTAATTTACTCATCCTCGAATATTTCCAGTACCCTCTTTTCACTTTTAATTTCATTTTGTAAGTTCTCTCCTCAGTGTTCTCGTCGTTTCAATATCTAATCCACTTGTCAGCTTGAGAAGCAACACTCCATACGCTCACATCCCTCCCCGACTACACGTTTTATTTCGGTTAGTTAATGATGTCAACCTCGAATATTTCCAGTACCCTACGAGGCTTGTCCAGTTCTCGAGATATCACTCTCACGATGAGACTATCTCCACGCGCTCGCCTCCCTCCTGTCTACGAGTTCAAAGCCTTCCTTTTCAGTTTTACTCTATTTTTGTGAGTTCTCAATCTATTTCAGTTCGTTCTAATTTACTCATCCTCGAATATTTCCAGTACCCTTTCAATTTCATTTTGTAAGCTTTCTCCTCAGTGTTCTCATCGTTTCAAGATTTAATCCACTATTCAGGTTGATAATCAACACTCCACACGCTCACATCCCTCCCCGACTACACATTTTACTTCAATTTACTCGTCATTTATGTCTAATTTGGTATGAATTGTAATAGCTTACAATCAATATATGTGATCTACATATTCAAGAGTACTTATGACGAGCGTTGATGGAAATGACGGAGTGTTTTGGTGCGCTAAATTGAGACGACGCGTCCGATGCGCCAAATAAGCGCTTACCAGTATCTGCACTCATCGATCAACTTCACCCGAGTTCTAACTGTACTGAATACATGTCTTACTGTAGCCTACTTAGTATATACACGGAAATTCTTCCCGAATTGTGAGAGACCCGGAAATGCCATCGTCGGGAACAGGCTTCACGCACCGGATTCATCAGGCAAGTTGCAAATGGTTCCGTTGAAACACAGGTTCTGTATACGGTCAGACGTAAATACGTACATAAACATTACTCCAAGATGATTATACATGATGGTGGAGCAGAAACGGAAGCGACGAGCGGACAGCAGCATAGACAGTGAAAGATCTTCACAAGTCTGGCCCATCAATGTCCCATCTCCTCCTCACCCAATTCACCATTTCACGCTCAAAAAATGGCACCATCTTCTTCGGTTAATTATCTCCGATCAAATCAGGGCAGTGCTAGTCGGCTGCGCTGACTAGGTGTGGAATTTTGGAAGACATTTGTACAGGAGCGCGGATTAGTGCGTGCCAACGTAGAATTCTGTTTCCCGAGGTTCCGCGCAGCGCCGGGCTCGTTTGGGTACTGTAAGTATACTATAGGGGTCTTATCTTTGGAGGAGTGACAAAATTGAGGTGTCGCGGTAGCGTCGCATGACGTTGGAATTCAATCGTCTTCATGACACAGAATTGTGTGGCGCACCGCGCAACAGACTGCAAAGCACACAGCGCGCAGACGAGTGGGATTAGATATAAGCATCATTCTAAATATAATCTACTTGTATAATTGAGATCTCCAATATCATGAGCGGTGGCGACGCGAGAGAATGCTTTGCCAAGTGCGCATGTCGGCAGGCATATCTCCTCCACCCTTCGTTCTTCGTTTGCGCTCAAAAAAACAGGATCTAGACACGTTCAGGGTCCGACCATCGTGCTATTTTAACACATAGGAGTAGTCTAGAGTTGTTGGAGTGGGAGCGTTGAGAACACGGCGCTGTCGGTTCGAAGGAGATCATCCGGAGACGTCTGAGCGAGAATTGACGATTGCGCCCATAATACAGAAAAGGGGCGGAAGAGTTCAACGGATTATAAGATCCCCTATCTGCCTGTCACTGCTACATAGTTTGAGAAAGTGCGAGAGGACGAAGTGGACATGCAGTGTGTAATTGCACCACCTTGGCCTCCTGCCCCGTTTCACGGTTGGCTGCGTTTCTAGCGTTCGACGCTCGCCTGTCAACAACGTAAGATCGGAAATAGCTCCACATCACGGAGATTGAGAGCCGTAATTTGATTCGAGCTAGAAGGAATTTGCGTCGTCTGTTGAATTCATCCGCATAGGCAAGTGCGGTTGTACGTGCGTATTCTCCTGGAATTTCGCGTTTCCGTTGTCTTGAATAATGTCCGGTGGGATATTATACAGATGCGTATCATCGGCTCATCGTGTATTATCGGAACTTTGTGTCAGAGTCGCCAGAGCGGCGGTTCAGACCTACTGTAATGCAACGGAAGTGATAATTGCTTTGAATTCATGTAAATTGTAGAATACAATGGCTTCAAAGGCAGCGTAGTCGTAGATTCTGCAAGAGTGGAGAGTGGTCACGAAACAGTGCTGACCCTATACATTTCTATGCAGCGAAGAGGGCAGGCGGACGGAGGAGAACTGGACGAGTTCCGAGTGGCTGATCCGAGCTCGCTTAAGACGACCCTGCGTCGGTCTAGGGATTTCCGCCAACTGGGATCATTATTCATGATCTACGTAAGGACATGGAGCCGAGAGATATATAAAGGGACGAGGAAACAACGGACGTTTCCTCATCCCACCACATTCCCCTCATTCCTCCCCTCCCCTCCTCCCCTCCCCACTCATTCCTCCCCTCTTCCCCTCCTTTCGTCTTCCTTTCCTCGTCGTTGGCAGCGGTGTGCGGCGGGCTCTCGACGCGGGGCCGCTCTTGTCCGCTGGTCACCGTCGTCGTCGCTGCTGGCAGGTGACGGCGACGGTGACGGCGGACACGAGCTGCACGGCGTCGTCTGCGCGACTGCCTTGTCGAGGTGAGCATCGTGCGACGTCGAGCAAAGGACTACGTGGCAGGGGTTTACGTGTCAGCGCACGCTGCGAGACGGTGAGTAATTGACACGTACCTGCTATTTCGTTTACTGATGATTTCGTTCCCCTTCTGTGCCAGGGCGTTGTCGACGGGTTACGGCGCTGGGAGTCGAGGGGTCTGCCAGACAAACAAGGTAAGTCAGTCACGAACGACGTGCCTAACTAACCCCTCCAACGTAGTGCCCTCGTCGTCGTCGTGCTGTATCCCCAGGTGAGTAAAATTGTCCGGTTACCGTTGCATTACGAGCTGACACGTCTTCGTCCCATAGATTCGCGTGTGCCGTCGTCATGAACAGACACCCACCTTCGTCATACACCCCCCTCCTCCCCTCGTCGTCTCTTCGCACGCCGAATTCGCGCACCGCAGTCCACGGTACCAGCTGGACGTCGTCATCGTCGTTGTGGGTTGGGAAAGGGGTGGGAGCTTCGAGAGAGAGAGAGGGTTGCGCTGCGGCGCTGCGCTGTGAGGTAAGTGTTAAGACATTGCAGACAGGTAGGTGCGAAGGAGACAGGTAGGTGTTCACACTGTCACACCATCCTCCCTCCCTTGTCGTCATCTCTCTCCCTGCTGATCCCTGTCGTCGGGTGCAGGGTGCTCTCGCAGGTAAGCGGCTCACGCAACTAAGATGTATGTAAGCAAAGTGAAATATTGAAGGCAGGAATGGTCGTGTTTACTCACCTGCTCACGAGACGACGGTGTCCGTCTAGATGAGTGCGCACCACTGACATCCTATAGCCACAATAAGTCAATTTGTAAGTCTACGAAGACAGGTAAGTACTTACATTTTAACCATCCACTTGTCCCTTCCCATCCACACACGCATGACGTCAGAGCGAGGTGATCGCGAAGAAGATCAGATGGGCGCCTATTCCGCGCCTGTCTGTCTTCGTCGCGGCGCTCTCGTTCTCGCACTCTCTTGCTCTCACACACATGTAGAATAAGTAGTTAGAATTCATATTGATTAAAATACAATTTTTATTGAAAAAACTACACCAAAAGTTGGGTCCAACAGCAGATAATACCAGACCGGAGTGGGGAGTGATTGCGCAAACCACCAAACACATCACACACGCCCCGCAAACATTTCACGGGCGTCAAAACCTCCGAACGACGAAAGTGACGTCGCGATGAGTTCAGGATACGCGCAGTGACAATATGTGGGCGAGTGATAGACGATAAAGTGGATCGTCGGTGTGGGGTAATGAGAGGCGTCGTTAAGATGGATGTTCTTGGCAAAACGACCGTACGACCAATGGATGGGTGAAGGGGGAATGAATGAATGATAAATGAAGCACCACAGAATCAGATGGCGACGAGCCCATGATGTATCCTGATGCGTGATGGGGGAACAGCAACGACCACTCCACATCCTCATCCATCGAAGTCGAGAAGCCTCTTGATTCAGCGAGTGATCCAACGATGAGTGACTGTGCATCGGATATCCCCTTCGCCATCCCAGACTGCAGCATCATGATTCAAAGCCTTCGCTCGCCGAATTTAGGAGTACCGCTCCCACCATTCAACGATAACCCAGATATCTTCGACGGCTATATTTGGCCGACAAAGAAACGAACGAATGAATGAAGATAAGGGCAGATACGAGCTCGGGCGGCGCAGTATAGTGCGAGGTAGTATAGGACGGTGAGGTGTAATGCGGTGCGGTGCAATAAAGCCATTGTGGTAAAGTTTTGTAACGCAGCGAGTTCGTCGTGTTTTGTACCGTGCCGGCATAATTGGCGTGGGTAGTGACTGCAAGGGTGTGATAGGTTCTGGGCAGCCCCGAGTGGCTAGCTTGCGTCTAGTGCTGCTGGTACCCCCATCCTATCCCGTTGAGCCTGGCGGGATCGGATTCAAGTTCGGGAATTCGGTATCGTTGTACGTGCGTGTATATATGCGCTGTGCTGGGTCGCAGTCAGCGCACTCTTAGGATGTACGCTCCGCGTTGAGCAACCCCACCTCCGACCCGAAGCGCCAAGCGTGCACGAAGAGAACTACGCCAGCAGCGACTAGCTCATCTTCCCCATCCTACCATCGGTGCGCTATCTTTGCCGGCCTCCCATAGGATCAAGTCGCCGCGTAGCCGAACAGCTCCCCTCCAATCCCAGATCGAAGCCCAGCCAACGGGCGGCCAACGCCGCAGTGCGAAGTGTAGCGGGACGTGTCAATGCTTTGCGACGCAGGTCATGCGCGATGATGGTAAGGAGCGATATGTGTGCGTTGTCGTTTCTTGGAGCGGGTGCGTAGTATGTGGAGACGTTGGAGCGAATGATAGAAAAAAGGTTCGAAAAGAGCGAAAACACAAAGGGGGAAAAGGACAACCAACACGACGAAGCAAAAAAGACAAGCTCAACATCAAGAGAAAGATATACTCACCACAGCGACGAACTGCGAGTTTTCAGGATATTGGAGGGCGAAAGTTACCGACTTGTCGTCACCGGGGAAGGGGATGTCCATGATCCTGCGCGCCTCGACGGTGTTCGGCAGCGGTGTCGGGCCAAAGGGTATGATCAACACACGATACGGTGGCGTCCCTTCTCCATTGCCCTTGCCCTTCCCGTCCGAATCAGCGATGGTGACGGTGAGATTCCCGCACTGGGTCGGGGTGTTGGCGAAGTTCCATGAGTAAGCGTGTGCGCTGGGGAGGAGCGCGGCCGCCGCCGCTGTGAGAGCGATGAGAGAGAGGGATGAGGAGGAGGAAGGAGAGCGTCTGGGGAAGAAAGACGCCATGAAGGGAGGAGGAGAAAGTGATGAAAGGCGATCGACGTCACGAGCATGGGTTGCTTGCTTGCACCTCTCCCACCGTTGTCAAAATATGACGTCAATTTCAAAAAAAGAGCCTTGTCCGCAAAGTTTCCCCCTCTTCTATTATCCGTCCGACCATGAATTCTCCCCGCCCGAAGGCAAGACGAGAATCCACGCCGGCGCCAGCGCTGTCTACTACAAGCCATCTATCTACCTCGTCCTTCGACCCTGTTCTCTCGCCAACGTCAGTCCCCATACACCCGCAGGACGTATTCACACCGCTTTTGGAACGACTCGGGTGCATCGCGTCGACGGCTGTCACGAGCAAGGAAGGAGGGGTGCGGTCTTGGGAAGGGAGCACCCTTCCCTCCCTTCCTTGTCCTGGGTTGTCGTTTCCCTCGATCCCACTCATCCTGCCCCCTCGATATTCTTCCCAGACGACCGCTGCAGCCGTCTGATCCCAATGACACCGGTTTCATCGCGGACAGAGCCGATGGGCGTCCAGGGAGGCCGTCCTCGACACCTGATTGGTCCGTCACCGAATCCTCTCGTCCGTCTCGTGTACTGACGCGCCCGTCTTCAAATTTCACCCAGACGTCAAGCTCGACCGCATCCATCCAACGACACAGGTCAGACGGCGTCACGTCCACGCCGCTCGTCCAAGGCGACGGTGCTATGTGATCGATCGCATGTCCCTCCTTCCTCCACCCCAACCCTCGCGCCACGTCCACTCCTCGTGGCCAACCTCGCCGGACCTCCGAAAATCGAATTTGCACTTGCGCCACATCCGTGCACCCATCCCGTCATCAAAAACGATGCCAGCAAAGCTTCGTGCGTGATCTCCAAGGCTCGGCGGATGTCCAAAAATTGATTTGGACTATACGTGCGTCGTGCGCGTCAATACGTCGTACGTATGATGCGCCTTCCGATGCTCACACGCAGGCTGGGAAGAGTCGAGGACGATGCGGAACGAGGTGAAGGGTCATGACATGCGTGGTAGCTCGGCGGACGTCCAAAAAATCAATTTCATTGGTGCGTTTCTTCGTCAACGCGCTATGCGGGTGTGCTGATATCTCCTTGGCCTGTAGGTTGTGCAGCCGTGGTACAGCGCTCGCCGGATGCCCAAAAATCGAATTTCAAGTGCCAGGCGGCGTCGAGTCGCCGGACGTTCAAAAATCGAGTCGGAAGGTGTGTCGTCTCCCAAAGGTGTCGTTGACTAATGCAGAGTGCATACGAGGTCGCTACAGTTCAAGTCGAGGAGGCATGCATGCAGCGCTCACGGGAAGGCGAAATATCGAGTTTGATTTGGAAGGAACAATGGGTGAAACAGGTGTGGGAGCCTCATGCGTATGTCCTTCGTCCAAGACGCCGACGACCACTGACAAATGAAATCAGTACTTGTAATAGAATACAGTGCTAATTGAATACACATACGTGCGCTGTGACCCTCTGCTGCGAATACCGTCAAGCATGTCCTAGTCAACGAGCAAAAGGTTAGTCCATGCTTGAAATGAATGAAATCAAACGAGCACTTACATGTACAATAACATGTCTTCGTCACCGCAGTGTGCTGATATATCCTTGGCCTCGTAGGTTGTGCAGCCGTAGTACTACCTCGCCGGACGCCCAAAAATCAAATTTCAAAGTCGCAGTCCCCGGACGTTCAAAAATCGAGTTGAAAGGTACGTATTCTGTCGAATGGGTTGTTGACTGGTGTGGCATGGGCGCAGGGTGTGTACAGTCGTCGGACACGAGGAGATAAAGTCGGGGGTATGCATACGTGGGATAGTACTGCTTGCGGGACGTCAAAAAATCGAGTTTGGATCGAGAACGGACGGCGAAGGCGTCCGTATGCGTATGTCCTTGGTCCCAAATATGCTGACAGTGCTGACAAAATACTGTAGAACAAAATTAGTACTTGTGATAGAATACTTGAATACACATACCTGGGCCGTAACTTTCTGCTGCGAATATTTCACGACAACGTCAAGCGTCGTCCTAGTCAACTAGCAAAAGGTCAGTCAATGCTCAAATGAATGACAGAATGAACTTACATATATTGCGTGGCCAGCGTGCTCTTCACGCCGTCGCGCATGACACTGAAGAACAAGAAATAAGAGTAGCAATGGATGATGTAAGAGACAACCGACGACGACGACGATGAGAGAGCGCTATACGCCATCATAATGGCAGCGATTCGGGATAGCTGTCCTGTCCCCCTTCCCAAATCCCCTCAGCCTATATACCTTTCACTCGCCAAGGCCTTACCAAATGTTTGTCGTTGTCTGCTCCCCGGAAGCGCAAAATCACTCCACCCGACCAATTTGAATTTTGTTTCGCCGCTTCCCTGCACTTGTGGACTCGCTTTCCCTTTCTGCGCCGCCGCAACGGCGCCCAGGGTTGCTCCATCCATCATCAAATTCGTAATAATCACTCTCCCACCTCGCATCTCAATATACGCATCGCACCATTCCGTGTTCCCGCCGCATCCTCCGACGATGTTCGACATTATTTTGCTATTCTGTGTTCCGTGCTTTCCGCCGTGCGCAAGCGCCTGATCCCCTGCTGCCAGCTCTCCTGTCCAGATGCCACAATCCTTCGTACACGCTGGCACTTTACGTATCCCCTCTCCGAATGTCGCCTCGTCTCCGACTGGCTCTGCAATTTGGGGGTCTCAGGACGGTTGGAATTTCCCGTTTCCCTCCCTCGAAATATCCCCCATTGCGCGGCCTCTATTGACTTGCTCGCTCGTGGCGTCACTGATATCATGCCTTGCGCACGTATTCCACATCTCGCTCTCTCGTTGTCAATCGATCGTAGCCAGCACTGTGCGCGCTGAACAGTTGAGCTATTTACACTACTCGATTCGTTCTGTACGGCTAACTCTCCCTTCCCCTACTTCCAGTTGGTTGTTCTATATTTACGTCGTTCTGCCCTCATCCTCGAACATTTTGACCCTGCCGTTCGTTGACTCGGTGGCTCCTTATTCTATTCCAATTTGTTTCAAACAACTCATCATCGTCTCTTCCAATAATTCTAGTATCCTGCTCCTCTCATTCTGCGGTCTCGGCTTGTGAGTTACCGAGTCTCTTCTATTTAGTTCACAGTAACTGATCAGTTCCACATCGAATATTTCCAGTACCCTCCTGTAAATCACATCTCCTTGAGTTGTAAGCTCGCTTCCCCGCCTCTACCATAAGATTTACAGTCTAATCAATTGCCTAGGTATACAAATCCGCTTGTGATAAACCTCCAAACCCATGACAAGCTCTCGCTTCCCTAGCTAGTAGAATTACGCATCGTTTGTACAGTTTCACGACCTCTAATAGACTTATTTTTAGTTCACTTGTCCTTCCTGTCCCGAATTCCGAAGCCCTCTTTCCCCGCTTGGGGCTATATTCGAGCGATATCGTTCACTCGGTGAGTTTATTAAACAATTACAGTTCATTTCGGTTAGTTGATAATGCCAACCTCGAATATTTCCAGTACCCTATGAGGCTTGTCGCATTTGAATACAAGCGCTTCCGATCGCTTCCAAGCAGTTCCTCCACGGGATCGCTTTCATGACGAGACCATGTCTACGTGCTCGCTTCTCTAGAGCTTTCCTTTTCAGTTTGATGCTATTTTTGTGAGTTCTCGATCTATTCAGTGCGTTTCAATTTACTCATCCTCGAATATTTCCAGTACCCTCTTTTCGCTTTTAATTTCGTTTTGTAAGTTCTCTCCTCGGTGTTCTCGTCGTTTCAATATCTGATCCACTTGTCAGCTTGAGAATCAACACTCCATACGCTCACATCCCTCCCCGACTACACATTTTATTTCGGTTAGTTAATGATGTCAACCTCGAATATTTCCAGTACCCTACGAGGCTTGTCCAGTTCTCGAGATATCACTCTCACGATGATACTATCTCCACGCGTTCGCCTCGCTCCTGTCTACGAGTTCAAAGCTTTCCTTTTCAGTTTGACTCTATTTTTGTGAGTTCTCAATCTATTTCAGTTCGTTCTAATTTACTCATCCTCGAATATTTCCAGTACCCTTTCAGTTTCATTTTGTAAGCTTTCTCCTCAGTGTTCTCGTCGTTTCAAGATTTAATCCATTATTCAGGTTGATAATCAACACTCCACACGCTCACATCCCTCCCCGACTACACATTTTACTTCAATTTACTCGTCATTTATGTCTAATTTGGTATGAATTGTAATAGCTTACAATCAATATATGTGATCTACATATTCAAGAGTACTTATGACGAGCGTTGATGGAAATGACGGAGTGTTTTGGTGCGCTAAATTGAGACGACGCGTCCGATGCGCCAAATAAGCGCTTACCAGTATCTGCACTCATCGATCAACTTCACCCGAGTTCTAACTGTACTGAATACATGTCTTACTGTAGCCTACTTAGTATATACACGGAAATTCTTCCCGAATTGTGAGAGACCCGGAAATGCCATCGTCGGGAACAGGCTTCACGCACCGGATTCATCAGGCAAGTTGCAAATGGTTCCGTTGAAACACAGGTTCTGTATACGGTCAGACGTAAATACGTACATAAACATTACTCCAAGATGATTATACATGATGGTGGAGCAGAAACGGAAGCGACGAGCGGACAGCAGCATAGACAGTGAAAGATCTTCACAAGTCTGGCCCATCAATGTCCCATCTCCTCCTCACCCAATTCACCATTTCACGCTCAAAAAATGGCACCATCTTCTTCGGTTAATTATCTCCGATCAAATCAGGGCAGTGCTAGTCGGCTGCGCTGACTAGGTGTGGAATTTTGGAAGACATTTGTACAGGAGCGCGGATTAGTGCGTGCCAACGTAGAATTCTGTTTCCCGAGGTTCCGCGCAGCGCCGGGCTCGTTTGGGTACTGTAAGTATACTATAGGGGTCTTATCTTTGGAGGAGTGACAAAATTGAGGTGTCGCGGTAGCGTCGCATGACGTTGGAATTCAATGTCTCTTCATGACACAGAATTGTGTGGCGCACCGCGCAACAGACTGCAAAGCACACAGCGCGCAGACGAGTGGGATTAGATATAAGCATCATTCTAAATATAATCTACTTGTATAATTGAGATCTCCAATATCATGAGCGGTGGCGACGCGAGAGAATGCTTTGCCAAGTGCGCATGTCGGCAGGCATATCTCCTCCACCCTTCGTTCTTCGTTTGCGCTCAAAAAAACAGGATCTAGACACGTTCAGGGTCCGACCATCGTGCTATTTTAACACATAGGAGTAGTCTAGAGTTGTTGGAGTGGGAGCGTTGAGAACACGGCGCTGTCGGTTCGAAGGAGATCATCCGGAGACGTCTGAGCGAGAATTGACGATTGCGCCCATAATACAGAAAAGGGGCGAAGAGTTCAACGGATTATAAGATCCCCTATCTGCCTGTCACTGCTACATAGTTTGAGAAAGTGCGAGAGGACGAAGTGGACATGCAGTGTGTAATTGCACCACCTTGGCCTCCTGCCCCGTTTCACGGTTGGCTGCTTTCTAGCGTTCGACGCTCGCCTGTCAACAACGTAAGATCGGAAATAGCTCCACATCACGGAGATTGAGAGCCGTAATTTGATTCGAGCTAGAAGGAATTTGCGTCGTCTGTTGAATTCATCCGCATAGGCAAGTGCGGTTGTACGTGCGTATTCTCCTGGAATTTCGCGTTTCCGTTGTCTTGAATAATGTCCGGTGGGATATTATACAGATGCGTATCATCGGCTCATCGTGTATTATCGGAACTTTGTGTCAGAGTCGCCAGAGCGGCGGTTCAGACCTACTGTAATGCAACGGAAGTGATAATTGCTTTGAATTCATGTAAATTGTAGAATACAATGGCTTCAAAGCAGCGTAGTCGTAGATTCTGCAAGAGTGGAGAGTGGTCACGAAACAGTGCTGACCCTATACATTTCTATGCAGCGAAGAGGGCAGGCGGACGGAGGAGAACTGGACGAGTTCCGAGTGGCTGATCCGAGCTCGCTTAAGACGACCCTGCGTCGGTCTAGGGATTTCCGCCAACTGGGATCATTATTCATGATCTACGTAAGGACATGGAGCCGAGAGATATATAAAGGGACGAGGAAACAACGGACGTTTCCTCATCCCACCACATTCCCCTCATTCCTCCCCTCCTCTCCTCCCCTCCCCACTCATTCCTCCCCTCTTCCCCTCCTTTCGTCTTCGTTTCCTCGTCGTTGGCAGCGGTGTGCGGCGGGCTCTCGACGCGGGGCCGCTCTTGTCCGCTGGTCACCGCCGTCGTCGCTGCTGGCAGGTGACGGCGACGGTGACGGCGGACACGAGCTGCACGGCGTCGTCTGTGCGACTGACTTGTCGAGGTGAGCATCGTGCGACGTCGAGCAAAGGAGCTACGTGGCAGGGGTTTACGTGTCAGCGCACGCTGCGAGACGGTGAGTAATTGACACGTACCTGCTATTTCGTTTACTGATGATTTCGTTCCCCTTCTGTGCCAGGGCGTTGTCGACGGGTTACGGCGCTGGGAGTCGAGGGGTCTGCCAGACAAACAAGGTAAGTCAGTCACGAACGACGTGCCTAACTGACCCCTCCAACGTAGCGCCCTCGTCGTCGTCGTGCTGTATCCCCAGGTGAGTAAAATTGTCCGGTTACCGTTGCATTACGAGCTGACACGTCTTCGTCCCATAGATTCGCGTGTGCCGTCGTCATGAACAGACACCCACCTTCGTCATACACCCCCCTCCTCCCCTCGTCGTCTCTTCGCACGCCGAATTCGCGCACCGCAGTCCACGGTACCAGCTGGACGTCGTCATCGTCGTTGTGGGTTGGGAAAGGGGTGGGAGCTTCGAGAGAGAGAGGGGGTTGCGCTGCGGCGCTGCGCTGTGAGGTAAGTGTTTACATTACATCTCTGCTTATGAGGTGGCCGTATGGGCATACGTACCAATCTGACAGGTTGACGACCGCGCCGTCTGTTCGCGCCCTCTACTCTTGTCCACGGCTGCTGACATTGCAGACAGGTAGGTGCGAAGGAGAAAGGTAGGTGTTCACACTGGCGCACCATCCTCCCTCCCTCGTCGTCGTCGTCTCTCCCCCTGCTGATCCCTGTCGTAGGGTGCAGGGTGCTCTCGCAGGTAAGCGGCTAACGGAGCTAAGACGTATGTAAGCAAAGTGAAATATTGAAGGTAGGAATGGTCGTGTTTACTCACCTGCTCATGAGACGACGGTGTCCGTCTAGATGAGTGCGCATCACTGACATCCTATAGCCACAATAAGTCAATTTGTAAGTCTACGAAGACAGGTAAGTACTTACATTTTAACCATCCACTTGTCCCTTGCCATCCACACACGCACGACGTCAGAGCGAGGTGATCGCGAAGAAGATCAGATGGGCGCCTATTCCGCGCCTGTCTGTCTTCGTCGCGGCGCTCTCGTTCTCGCACTCTCTTGCTCTCACACACATGTAGAATAAGTAGTTAGAATTCATATTGATTAAAATACAATTTTTATTGAAAAAACTACACCAAAAGTTGGGTCCAACAGCAGATAATACCAGACCGGAGTGGGGAGTGATTGCGCAAACCACCAAACACATCACACACGCCCCCGCAAACATTTCACGGGCGTCGGCAAAACCTCCGAACGACGAAAGTGACGTCGCGATGAGTTCCGAGGATATGCGCAGTGACGATACGTAGGGGCAAGTGGGTCATCGATGTGGGGTAATGAGAGGCGTCGATAAGATGGACTTGGACCTTGGATATCCTTGGCAAATGACTGATCAACCAATGGATGGATGAAGGAGGGAATGAATGATAAATGAAGCACCACAGAATCAGATGGCGACGAATCCATGTATCCTGATGCGTGATGGGGGAACAGCAACGACCACTCCACATCCACATCCAGCGAAATCGAGAAGCCTGCATCCCATCCCAAATCGTATCATGATCCTTCTTGCACCGAATTTAGGCTGCTTCGTTCCCAATAACCCAATACAAGCCAAAGGAACCCAGCCTCATTCATTTCTTTGTCGGCCAAATATAGCCGTGCGTGCGTGTCAATGGCTCGAAGATAAGGGCAGACAAGAGCCCCGGGCGGCGTAGCGTAGTGTGGTATAGCGCGGGGCAGTATAGGACCGTGCGGTGTAATAAAGCCATTGTGGTATAGCATGAACCGTGTAGGGGTAGAATATGCGTCGTGTCCTGCACCGTGCCGGCATAATTGGCGTGGGTACTCCAAAACGGCGAAGAAAGCGCACCGTTGGAAGCAGTAGTCGTAAGTTCACGGCCACGAACAACCACCGGGATGCGATGGGGCACCAGCAGCACTAGACGCAAGCTAGCCACTCGGGGCTGCCCAGAACCTATCACGTAGGATCAAGTCGCCGCGTAGCCGGCCAGCTCCCCTCCAATCCCAGATTGAAGCCCAGCCAACGGGCGGCCAACGCCGCAGTGCGAAGTGTCGAAGAGGATGTGTCAATGCCTGTAATGCGCGCGATGGGATGGGTAGCGCAAACGTGCGAGCATGCGAGTGTTGTTGTTGCTTGGAGCGGGTACGTAGTATGTGGAGACGTTGGAGCAAAGGCACGAAAAATCATGACAACACAAAGGGGTGAAAAGAAAAATCCAACGCACAGAAAAAAACAACGCGAAGAGAAAGATCTACTCACCACAGCGACAAACTGCGAGTTTTCAGGATATTGCAGGGCGAAAGTTACCGACTTGTCGTCACCGGGGAAGGGGATGTCCATGATCCTGCGCGCCTCGACGGTGTTCGGCAGCGGTGTCGGGCCAAAGGGTATGATCAACACACGATACGGTGGCGTCCCTTCTCCATTGCCCTTGCCCTTCCCGTCCGAATCAGCGATGGTGACGGTGAGATTCCCGCACTGGGTCGGGGTGTTGGCGAAGTTCCATGAGTAAGCGTGTGCGCTGGGGAGGAGCGCGGCCGCCGCCGCGGTGAGGGCGATGAGAGAGAGCGATAAGGAGGAGGGGAGCGGATTATGAGAAGAGCGTCTGGGGAAGAAAGACGCCATGAAGGGAGGAGGAGAAAGTGATGAAAGGCGATCGACGTCACGAGCACGTCTGTTTCTGCCTCTCTGACCTGAGCTGCTGGCTCCCACCGTTGTCAAAATATGACGTCAATTTCAAAAAAAGAGCCTTGTCCGCAAAGTTTCCCCCTCTTCTATTATCCGTCCGACCATGAATTCTCCCCGCCCGAAGGCAAGACGAGAATCCACGCCGGCGCCAGCGCTGTCTACTACAAGCCATCTATCTACCTGAACGCTCCCATTCGACCCTGTTCTCTCGCCAACGTCAGTCCCCAAACACCCGCAGGACGTATTCACACCGCTTTTGGAACGACTCGGGTGCATGGCGTCGACGGCTGTCACGAGCAAGGAAGGAGGGGTGCGGTCTAAGTGGGAAGGGAGCACCCTTCCCTCCCTTCCTTGTCCTGGGTTGTCGTTTCCCTCGATCCCACTCATCTTGCCCCCTCGATATTCTTCCCAGACGACCGCTGCAGCCGTCTCATCCCAATGACACCGGTTTCATCGCGGACAGAGCCGATGGCGTCCAGGGAGGCCGTCCTCGACACCTGATTGGTCCGTCACCGAATCCTCTCGTCCGTCTCGTGTACTGACGCGCCCGTCTTCAAATTTCACCCAGACGTCAAGCTCGACCGCATCCATCCAACGACACAGGTCAGACGGCGTCACGTCCACGCCGCTCGTCCAAAGGCGACGGTGCTATGTGATCGATCGCATGTCCCTCCTTCCTCCACCCTCGACCTTCTCCTCCCAACCCTCGCGCCCACGTCCACTCCTCGTGGCCAACCTCGCCGGACCTCCGAAAATCGAATTTGCACTTGCGCCACATCCGTGCACCCATCCCGTCATCAAAAACGATGCCAGCAAAGCTTCGTGCGTGATCTCCAAGGCTCGGCGGATGTCCAAAAATTGATTTGGACTATACGTGCGTCGTGCGCGTCAATACGTCGTACATGATGCGCCTTCCGATGCTCACACGCAGGCTGGGAAGAGTCGAGGACAATGCGGAACGAGGTGGGAAGGGTCATGGCATGCGTGGTAGCTCGGCGGACGTCCAAAAAATCAAATTCATTGGTGCGTTTCTTCGTCAACGCGCTATGCGGGTGTGCTGATATCTCCTTGACCTCGTAGGTTGTGCAGCCCGTGGTACAGCGCTCGCCGGATGCCCAAAAAATGAATTTCAAAGTGCGAGGCGGCGTCGAATCGCCGGACGTTCAAAAATCGAGTCGGAACATGTGTGGTCTCCCAAAGGTGTCGTTGACTAACACGCAACACGTACAAGACGGGCACAGCTGTTCGAGTCGAGGACAGGAGGATACGTCCTTGGGATAGCAGCGCTCGCGGGAAGGCGACATATCGAGTTTGATTTGGGAACCGACCTCCGAGCAATGGGTGAAACAGGTGTGGGAGCCTCATGCGTATGTCCTTCGTCCAAGACGCGCCGACGACCACTGACAAATGAAATCAGTACTTGTAATAGAATACAGTGCTAATTGAATACACATACGTGCGCTGTGACCCTCTGCTGCGAATACCATCAAGCGCCGTCCTAGTCAACGAGCAAAAGGTTAGTCCATGCTTGAAATGAATGAAATCAAACGAGCACTTACATGTACAATAACATGTCTTCGTCACCGCAGTGTGCTGATATATCCTTGGCCTCGTAGGTTGTGCAGCCGTAGTACTACCTCGCCGGACGCCCAAAAATCAAATTTCAAAGTCGCAGTCCCCGGACGTTCAAAAATCGAGTTGAAAGGTACGTATTCTGTCAAATGGATTGTTGACTGGTGTGGCATGGGCGCAGGGTGTGTACGGTCATCGGACACGAGGAGATAAAGTCGGGGGTATGCATACGTGGGATAGTACTGCTTGCGGGACGTCAAAAAATCGAGTTTGGATCGAGAACGGACGGCGAAGGCGTCCGTATGCGTATGTCCTTGGTCCCAAATATGCTGACAGTGCTGACAAAATACTGTAGAACAAAATTAGTACTTGTGATAGAATACTTGAATACACATACCTGGGCCGTAACTTTCTGCTGCGAATACTTCACGACAACGTCAAGCGTCGTCCTAGTCAACTAGCAAAAGGTCAGTCAATGATTCAAATGAATGACAGAATGAACTTACATGTATTGCATGGCCAGCGTGCTCTTCACGCCGTCGCGCATGACACTGAAGAACAAGAAATAAGAGTAAGCAATGGATGAGTGTAAGAGACAACATACGACGACGACGACGATGAGAGAGCGCTATACGCCATCATAATGGCAGCGATTCGGGATAGCTGTCCTGTCCCCCTTCCCAAATCCCCTCAGCCTATATACCTTTCACTCGCCAAGGCCTTACCAAATGTTTGTCGTTGTCTGCTCCCCGGAAGCGCAAAATCACTCCACCCGACCAATTTGAATTTTGTTTCGCCGCTTCCCTGCACTTGTGGACTCGCTTTCCCTTTCTGCGCCGCCGCAACGGCGCCCAGGGTTGCTCCATCCATCATCAAATTCGTAATAATCACTCTCCCACCTCGCATCTCAATATACGCATCGCACCATTCCGTGTTCCCGCCGCATCCTCCCGACGATGTTCGACATTATTTTGCCTATTGCTGTGTTCCGTGCTTTCCGCCGTGCACAAGCGCCTGATCCCCTGCTGCCAGCTCTCCTGTCCAGATGCCACAATCCTTCGTACACGCTGGCACTTTACGTATCCCCTCTCCGAATGTCGCCTCGTCTCCGACTGGCTCTGCAATTTGGGGGTCTCAGGACGGTTGGAATTTCCCGTTTCCCTCCCTCGAAATATCCCCCTTTGCATGGAGCCCACTACTGACTTGCTCCGTGTACAGAACGCCGGAGAGCGGCCTCAACTGACATCATGCCTTGCACATGTATTGCACGTCTCGCTCTCTCGTTGTCACTCGATCGTAGCGAGCACTGTGTGCGCTGAACAGGTGAGCTATTTACACTACTCGATTCGTTCTGTACGGCTAACTCTCCCTTCCCCTACTTCCAGTTGGTTGTTCTAAATTTACGTCGTTCTGCCCTCATCCTCGAACATTTTGACCCTGCCGTTCGTTGACTCGGTGGGCTCCTTATTCTATTCCAATTTGTTTCAAACAACTCATCATCGTCTCTTCCAATAATTCTAGTATCCTGCTCCCTCATTCTGCGGTCTCGGCTTGTGAGTTACCGAGTCTCTTCTATTTAGTTCACAGTAACTGATCAGTTCCACATCGAATATTTCCAGTACCCTCCTGTAAATCACATCTCCTTGAGTTGTAAGCTCGCTTCCCCGCCTCTACCATAAGATTTACAGTCTAATCAATTGCCTAGGTATACAAATACGCTTGTGATAAACCTCCATACCCATGACAAGCTCTCGCTTCCCTAGCTCGTAGAATTACGCATCGTTTGTACAGTTTCACGACCTCTAATAGACTTATTTTTAGTTCACTTGTCCTTCCTGTCCCGAATTCCGAAGCCCTCTTTCCCCGCTTGGGGCTATATTCGAGCGATATCGTTCACTCGGTGAGTTTATTAAACAATTACAGTTCATTTCGGTTAGTTGATAATGCCAACCTCGAATATTTCCAGTACCCTATGAGGCTTGTCGCATTTAAATACTAGCGAACTTCCGATCGCTTCCAAGCAGCTCCTCATGGGATCGTTCTCATGACGAGACCATGTCGACGTGCTCGCTTCCCTCCAGCTTTCCTTTTCAGTTTGATGCTATTTTTGTGAGTTCTCGATCTATTCAGTGCGTTTCAATTTACTCATCCTCGAATATTTCCAGTACCCTCTTTTCGCTTTTAATTTCGTTTTGTAAGTTCTCTCCTCGGTGTTCTCGTCGTTTCAATATCTAATCCACTTGTCAGCTTGAGAAGCAACACTCCATACGCTCACATCCCTCCCCGACTACACGTTTTATTTCGGTTAGTTAATGATGTCAACCTCGAATATTTCCAGTACCCTACGAGGCTTGTCCAGTTCTCGAGATATCACTCTCACGATGAGACTATCTCCACGCGCTCGCCTCCTTCCTGTCTACGAGTTCGAAGCCTTCTTTTTCAGTTTTACTCTATTTTTGTGTTCTCAATCTATTTCAGTTCGTTCTAATTTACTCATCCTCGAATATTTCCAGTACCCTTTCAGTTTCATTTTGTAAGCTTTCTCCTCAGTGTTCTCGTCGTTTCAAGATTTAATCCATTATTCAGGTTGATAATCAACACTCCACACGCTCACATCCCTCCCCGACTACACATTTTACTTCAATTTACTCGTCATTTATGTCTAATTTGGTATGAATTGTAATAGCTTACAATCAATATATGTGATCTACATATTCAAGAGTACTTATGACGAGCGTTGATGGAAATGACGTAGTGTTTTGGTGCGCTAAATTGAGACGACGCGTCCGATGCGCCAAATAAGCGCTTACCAGTATCTGCACTCATCGATCAACTTCACCCGAGTTCTGACTGTACTGAATACATGTCTTACTGTAGCCTACTTAGTCTATACACGGAAATTCTTCCCGAATTGTGAGAGACCCGGAAATGCCATCGTCGGGAACAGGCTTCACGCACCGGATTCATCAGGCAAGTTGCAAATGGTTCCGTTGAAACACAGGTTCTGTATACGGTCAGACGTAAATACGTACATAAACATTACTCCAAGATGATTATACATGATGGTGGAGCAGAAACGGAAGCGACGAGCGGACAGCAGCATAGACAGTGAAAGATCTTCACAAGTCTGGCCCATCAATGTCCCATCTCCTCCTCACCCAATTCACCATTTCACGCTCAAAAAATGGCACCATCTTCTTCGGCTAATTATCTCCGATCAAATCAGGGCAGTGCTAGTCGGCTGCGCTGACTAGGTGTGGAATTTTGGAAGACATTTGTACGGAAGCGCGGATTAGTGCGTGCCAACGTAGAATTCTGTTTCCCGAGGTTCCGCGCAGCGCCGGGCTCGTTTGGATACTGTAAGTATACTATAGGGGTCTTATCTTTGGAGGAGTGACAAAATTGAGGTGTCGCGGTAGCGTCGCATGACGTTGGAATTCAATCGTCTCAATGATGACACAGAATTGTGTGGCGCACCGCGCAACAGACTGCAAAGCACACAGCGCGCAGACGAGTGGGATTAGATATAAGCATCATTCTAAATATAATCTACTTGTATAATTGAGATCTCCAATATCATGAGCGGTGGCGACGCGAGAGAATGCTTTGCCAAGTGCGCATGTCGGCAGGCATATCTCCTCCACCCTTCGTTCTTCGTTTGCGCTCAAAAAACAGGATCTAGACACGTTCAGGGTCCGACCATCGTGCTATTTTAACACATAGGAGTAGTCTAGAGTTGTTGGAGTGGGAGCGTTGAGAACACGGCGCTGTCGGTTCGAAGGAGATCATCCGGAGACGTCTGAGCGAGAATTGACGATTGCGCCCATAATACAGAAAAGGGGCGGAAGAGTTCAACGGATTATAAGATCCGCTATCTGCCTGTCACTGCTACATAGTTTGAGAAAGTGCGAGAGGACGAAGTGGACATGCAGTGTGTAATTGCACCACCTTGGCCTCCTGCCCCGTTTCACGGTTGGCTGCGTTTCTAGCGTTCGACGCTCGGCTGTCAACAACGTAAGATCGGAAATAGCTCCACATCACGGAGATTGAGAGCCGTAATTTGATTCGAGCTAGAAGGAATTTGCGTCGTCTGTTGAATTCATCCGCATAGGCAAGTGCGGTTGTACGTGCATATTCTCCTGGAATCTCGCGTTTCCGTTGTCTTGAATAATGTCCGGTGGGATATTATACAGATGCGTATCATCGGCTCATCGTGTATTATCGGAACTTTGTGTCAGAGTCGCCAGAGCGGCGGTTCAGACCTACTGTAATGCAACGGAAGTGATAATTGCTTTGAATTCATGTAAATTGTAGAATACAATGGCTTCAAAGGCAGCGTAGTCGTAGATTCTGCAAGAGTGGAGAGTGGTCACGAAACAGTGCTGACCCTATACATTTCTATGCAGCGAAGAGGGCAGGCGGACGGAGGAGAACTGGACGAGTTCCGAGTGGCTGATCCGAGCTCGCTTAAGACGACCCTGCGTCGGTCTAGGGATTTCCGCCAACTGGGATCATTATTCATGATCTACGTAAGGACATGGAGCCGAGAGATATATAAAGGGACGAGGAAACAACGGACGTTTCCTCATCCCACCACATTCCCCTCATTCCTCCCCTCCCCTCCTCCCCACTCATTCCTCCCTTCTTCCCCTCCTTTCGTCTTCGTTTCCTCGTCGTTGGCAGCGGTGTGCGGCGGGCTCTCGACGCGGGGCCGCTCTTGTCCGCTGGTCACCGTTGTCGTCGCTGCTGGCAGGTGACGGCGACGGTGACGGCGGACACGAGCTGCACGGCGTCGTCTGTGCGACTGACTTGTCGAGGTGAGCATCGTGCGACGTCGAGCAAAGGAGCTACGTGGCAGGGGTTTACGTGTCAGCGCACGCTGCGAGACGGTGAGTAATTGACACGTACCTGCTATTTCGTTTACTGATGATTTCGTTCCCCTTCTGTGCCAGGGCGTTGTCGACGGGTTACGGCGCTGGGAGTCGAGGGGTCTGCCAGACAAACAAGGTAAGTCAGTCACGAACGACGTGCCTAACTGACCCCTCCAGCGTAGCGCCCTCGTCGTCGTCGTGCTGTATCCCGAGGTGAGTAACGTCTTCCGGTCACCGTTGAATTCTGAGCTGACACGTCTTCGTCCCATAGATTCGCGTGTGCCGTCGTCATGAACAGACACCCACCTTCGTCATACACCCCCCTCCTCCCCTCGTCGTCTCTTCGCACGCCGAATTCGCGCACCGCAGTCCACGGTACCAGCTGGACGTCGTCATCGTCGTGTGGGTTGGGAAAGGGGTGGGAGCTTCGAGAGAGAGAGAGAGAGGGTTGCGCTGCGGCGCTGCGCTGTGAGGTAAGTGTTAA
>QEYC01000244.1:0-109251 GCA_009935795.1 Pholiota adiposa | reverse complement strand
TCTGCGCAGAGCCTCTGGAAAATCACTCCCAATGTTCTATTTTCCAAGTCCGCATGATCAACTAGTGGTCGACGGCCCGTGCCTGTCGCAATATTCAATACAATTCAATGGTCGAACGAGTCAGGAAAAACTCGTCGGTGCGGAGATTCATCCATTTCGACGACGCGCAGTACGGATGCGAAGCACTGCATGCTACTCTAGCCGCTTTTTGAGGCGCTCGGGGCACTTTAAAAGCAGACAGTGCGTCGCAGTAGAGAAACCAAAATAGTCTCTCAAACATTCGAAAGTCCTATCCAACTCGCATATCTCCCACCATAACTCATTACTCAAACCGAATTCATCCTATCCCGATAACAATGAGCTCAACCACCGCTTCCAGCACTTCCTCGTTGTCTATGCAGTCCCAACGCCAAACCGTTTCCAAGGACTACGAGTCCTCGTTCATAAATCTGTCTTCGCAATACGGATTTGGAGGCAGTATATTACCTTCTATTCCTCGCAAGAGCACTAAATCCACCAAATCATCATCGACTTCGAAATCGTCTTCGGTGCAAACATCATCGTCAGCATCAAAATCACATCCCCAAAAGGATTACGAGTCCTCTTTTGGACAGTTGTCTTCAAGCTACGGCTTCGGAGGTGGTTACTCGCTGCCTACTAGGCAATAGACGTGGAAAGTGAGGTTATGAGGCTCTAGGTGAGCATCTTTCAGGACCATAATTTGGGAATATGAACTGATTCTAAGGCACTCTGTTTTAGCATCCAAAATCGCTTTTGACACCTTCACTAGCCAGTCACCGATTGGCCCCCATGGATGGCCTAAAGATGTGAACCAAGGCTTTGCCTTTTATACCCTCTACCTCATACAATTACTTTATTCCAATTTATAGTACTCTGTGCTCTATTGCGTTGATCATTGCCTCACATTCTCCGTTCCTAATATAATTTTCTCTACGTCTATTTCTTCAGCGTTATGTTGTACTCTCAATATCACTCGATTTGCATTGCTCGGAGATCGCTGTGCTACATAGAATGGATCAAGAACGATAACCATAAAGCTGCAGAACGTCTTAAAAGTAGAACACGCACGTCTGAACCAATACTTGATCAAACTGGAAGATATTATTTAAGAAAGACTTTAATTGTACAGGGCATGTTTAAGGGTCCAAACCACCAATTCTGACTAGATATGAAGAGGATTTAAGGCGTCAGAGGGTATCTCTTAATGAGTGGCGGGTTCAGCTTTTCATACAAGCTCCCAAACGCCCCATTGGTTGTAATGGAGACCGGCCATGGACAAGGAATATATGGAATCGAGGCGTCCAGCGGCTCTATTTTACATATATCCTCCAATAGCTCCAGTCGTAGGGCATAGCTGGCTCTCCAACTGGCAAGGACACTGGGGTCGACCCGTAGAGTGATCGCAGAGAATTTGGGATACCGCTGGAAAATCTCTATCAAGTTGAGGCCGAATTTTCCAGGGTTGTATAGATTTATGGTGAGATCCTGGAGCGCTGGCCAACTGTTCTCGGAATAAGCATAGCTGAGAAGTTCTGTAGGGTTTATTCCAGGAGGTGATGATCGACTGTCGGATAAGACTATCTTCGTGACGATTCTTGTCAGCTGGGTGAGAGAAAAAATGCCACTGCCATGAGACAGGGCCATGTCACAGTCAACGAGAAACAAACTGCGCAGATTCGGGGCATCAACCGGGGGAGAGGTGCGCACACTGTTGAATGAGGTTTTATGGAAAGTCAAGGTTTCGAGGAGAGGCAAATCCCATCGAGGGAACATATTCCAATTGATAGGGAATGAGGAAATTCGAAGATGCAATAACTTAGGACAGGCTACAGACACCCCTGTAGGATGATTAGGCGCCAGGAATATATGGTCCAAAGTAAGGTATGTCAAGTGAGTGAACGACTGGAAAAGCGAGCGAGACGAGGGGGCATTGATCAAGGCAATGATGTTATTCTTGACAGGATTCACTAAGTGAAATGTCGAGATCTTGGACAATGGCGGTAAGAAGAAATAAAGGCCGGAAATATCCACATGTAATAGAGATAGTTTGGGAACCCCTTGTGAAAAATAACTGTATTTGGGACATTTGACAATCCTATAGCAGTTGGATGACGGATAATCCGGTCATCGTCGAGCTGTGCGAAAATACAGAATGCCTCTAGGTTAGGAGCATCAATAAACCTGAGCTGGCTGCTGAGATAAAAGGCAGGGAATTGGTCTCCGGCGAAGAGGGTAAAGCTGCGCCATCGGCTGACATGACGAAGGAGTGTCAACATCAGAGGTCGGAAGACATTCGCTCCGCCCGGCGTGGGCGCTCTTCCCTTCAGGTCAATCCAAATATCCAGTAACCTGGATCCAGATCTCCCAAAGTACGCCTCGAGGCGTGGAAGGTTGTCGCTAGTGCTCGATAGATGTGAAACAAAGTAGATAGTGGTCCAGAGAGAGCGTATCCCGAGACTAAGAGCGCGCCATTGGCCGCAGACATGCGAGATCACGACCTCCATGTTGCGGTATCCTGTCATCTCTGCGTATCCCGTTCCATCGCGAGTCGTGGACTCCTCGATAATTGATGTCGGTTCAGAACTGGCATCTATGAAAATCTGGGTCAGAATCTCGTTAGGCATATGAGCAATTGGCGCATCCTGAGAGCAGAATGTGGTCAGCCTGGTCAAGATAGCATTCTACTGGGTTACCTGAAGAATGTGGACTCGTTCTCTCTTCTCCTTTTCCAGGAGTTTCTGTTGGTCGTTCATCAGGCTCAGGATCTGTCAAATATCAGCGAAAGAATTGACAATGAAGTCGGCGGGATAGATAACTACTTCCACTTATTACTGTACTGTAAACAAGGTCAGATAAAGGGTAGATGGTAGAGGAATGAGAAGAAATGTCATAAGTACCTGGTGATCGTGTGGTTGAGAGTTAGAACAATATAAGTAGTAGGACGTCGAACAATAGGAAAACAAGTCGGTGAGGGGCCGACTCATCCGTTCGGCACCTTGTCCTTCGGAGATTCGGAGGGATGGGTATTAGCGACAAATTGAAATTTAAAAGGGTGAGAAACTTAAGGGCAGTGTCATGTGACGATCTGAGTTGAAAAACGGCATCCCGGCATCCTTTCACTGCAAACCTGACAGTGATTCCCATCGTTTTCATTGGTCTTCTCCTTCACAAGTGCGTTCTCGTTGGTGTCGAGCGGATTTGACATTTAGACCTACAGCGCATACCTAGCTCGAACCATCGAATTGGATGGGACCCGCCCATGGAAAAGGTGACAACGTCAAGCGTCGTTGCTTCAACCGGATACATGTGCGTTGGTGGCCACAAACAAGTGTGGCCTGACCACGAACAGGATTGTTGCTTGGTGGCCATGTACGAATGGTATAAGTATTCTGGTGAGTGTATTTCACTCTCTGCACCAACTTTGACGTCTTGCATCCCGAATCTTCTACATACCTCTACTATGTCCGGAAAAACTGCTAATCACATGGACAAAATTCGCTCAAGGGCGCGTCTTGTATCTGCGGTGGCTACGGCAGTCTCCCGCGAAGAACTTGATCTCGTCCACGCAGAACTACGATACCATACATGGAGTACCGCCTCCGACACAGATAGCTGGACGCCATCTGCGGACCTTGATTCTTTTCTCGACCTCGCTCTGGCTAAGTGTGGTATTTACGATGCCACTCAGAGAAGCTGGGACCTTGGCAGCGACTTGAATGGCCCTGGTCTTGTTCGAGCCTTTCATCGGCTGTTCGTAGTTCTACTTTCTATGTGGGACTCCAAAGGTATGTATATCGTATCACAAAATCTGGATAATGTCGACAGCATGAGCACCTTCGATAAACCACATCCTCTACATGTCTTTGGTAGGAAGTCTCATCCTGCTATGGCGACAGATTATCAGACCTGTATCGTTCCGGTAGAAGTCTTATGGAACACGAACCAGGACCTTGCTGACAACTTGAAGCTCCAACTGGGCGTGTACGCTCGGTGAGTTCAGTTTCAACAGCATCCATTATGGAACAAAAATATTCATCATTTTGCACAGCCGTTGTTTCCTATCTCGTCCCGAACGCCATTCCGTATGTTGTCTGGTCCTCACCAAACGTTCTGCGAACGTGTTTGTCTTCGACCGCAATGGTTTTCACCTCACTAGGGCTATCGACATCCATCTGCAGCCGAAATTGTTCATATATGTCTTATTCTGCCTTTCTCAACCTGACCGCTCCGTAGATCACATATTCTGGCGCCAGGGCATACGGTATCTATCCCTTACCGATGCCTTAACCGCAGAAGCGCATACCTTTCAAGTAGAAAAAGCCTGCCTTTGCGGCCACAATCCTTTTGGACGCGCCACTGCAGCCTGGATGGTGAGAAATGGTGTTGGAAAACGCTTTATAGTTAAAAGGGCATGGGATTATAGGAGTCCGACAGCGGAGTATTTCGAAACGGAAGGTATGATTTTGGCCAAAGTCCGAGGCGTAGCAGGCGTGGGGCAAGTGGCGGCGTACACCCAGGGGACAACGGGCTACATCAACGAAGCCCTGTATAATATCCCACATTCCAGCCAATTCCACAATGCATTCCTCACTGATATTGACCCTGTTAAGCGTGTCATGTGCGCGAGGATACATAATGTTGTCGTGATGGAATATTATGAGCGCAATATCTCCAAGTTCACGACTACGAGGGAGCTGTTGTGTGTCCTACGCGATGCGATTGAAGGTCAGTTTCGCCTTTTTTATACCATATTTCGCGTCGCTTACAAGCAATTGTTTATCTGCAGGACACCGTAATCTTTGGGAACTTGGAGTATGCCACAGGGATATATGCCCAAGAACATTCGAATCAAAGGCGAAGGCGATAATATCAGGGGCGTGCTGGTTGGGCTCGACAAAGCGAAACCAGTAGGCACCCCTACGACCGTGCTCCCATGTATGCCTGATGTCGCGGTATGTATTTTTTCGCGCGCCAGAGAGATTGCGCCCATGCTAACCTTCTGTCATCCCAGCCTGGTTCTGGTCTAGCTGGCAAAAATCTCTTTCAATCCATCTACGTGCTAGAGGTTTCTAGATCTCCTCTGATGGATGCCTTCCCATCTTATTTGGATGACCTAGAGTCATTCTTTTATATTCTCTGCATCCTCTGCAGTATGTACGGAGACCGCTCGAAGGACCTGCCTGAAAGAGAGCACAACGAGGTCGCCAGCTGGTGCAGGCACTGGTCCTCCCCGATCCCGAAGTATTCATCCATGCCAAAAAGGTGTTTCTCAGGAAGCATGTCCAGGACCACTTTGTGGCACCGTGTTTTGGCCCCGTGTTTGTCGACCTGCTGAGGAACTTGCGCGATATCGTATGCAAAAGTCACGAAAAGCGCATGACTGCTTGGGAGAATTTCTCGGGAAAGACCACGCCTGTTCCGGAACCGATAACTTCAGAAGGATATAGGAAGTTCCTGGCATGCATAAATCGTGCGATTGACCAGAGTTAGATAAATGATCGCGGAAGGATAGTAGACTTCTTACATTGTTTACAAGTATACCGGCACAGTGGATGTTTCAAACCTTAATTTCCGCCTTTCAGATATTCGAGTCTGTAGAGGCCTCCCTACCCCTCTACAGATTTCAGACTTCCAAGTTCCTTTCAGACTTGCCCCAACCTCCCTTTGGTTACTCCACAGTCCGGATACGGTAATACATGTCACACTTGTTACCTTCAATCTGTTATGCAATCTTAACGTCTCTAGAGTACGTATCCGCTATTTTCCAACTATTTTCCGCCGTAATAAATTATGGTTTTTGTCTGTAATCATATTGAAAGGCATTGGAAGGTAATGCATTATTAGTGATTCACAATATAGAGGGAATCTAACTATACTGAGCAGTCACTGAGAACACTGGAGGATATGTCCGGAATCTGTCGGAATCTAGAATGCCGTGGCTACGGAATCTGAAAAAGTATTTCAGATGCGGAGCTTGAAATTCGTCTGAAAGTCTGAAAGTCTGGAAACCTTTCAGATTCCTACGGGAAGTCATCCAGTATTTATTCAACAGTACGAAAGAGCATATTTGGGTTTGTGTACACATCGTGAATTTACGTATTTAAAATCCCTCACAAAAATGCACTTCTTTTCTTCTCAACCACTACAATCTATCTGCTCCCATCAATGTACATATGTATGTACTACATTTCCCCGCAGGTTCCCCGCAACGACCTCTCAAAGCATGCGGGGAAGGCGTGAGAAGTGATGGATTTCCTCATTGGCACATGATTTGGAGGAAACCCGGATCGGGACGAACTTTCTCCGCTTATTCTGTTCACAATCCACCTCCAGAGAGATAATCGGTAGTGCGTACGCAGGCTTCGAATAGTGGTGCATAGCTGAATGATTTATAGATGTTACGAACCAGCTCCATCTTCAGCCGGAGGGCTTTTGCTCGCTCATACGCGACCGCTGGCTCACCTCATGCCCTCGTCTTCCTGGAGCACCGCGGTGGAGTCATCGAGTCGGGATCTCTATCAGCGCTAACAGCTGCTGAGCAACTTGGAGGGGAGGTCTCTGCATTGGTTGTTGGAAGTGCGGAACATGTTCCAGGCGTTGTGGAAAAAGTCAAGAAGTGCGTTTGGAACGACATTGCACGCAGATATCTCATTTATTTTGCCATAGGTTGAAGGGAGTCACCTCAGTTCTTCATTCCACTTCCTCACAATATGCCGAACCCTCGCAGAGACACTTTCGCCCCTTTTCGAAAAGTTGCTCTCTGACTCGCCATTCACCCACGTCGTTTCAGCAACTTCTTCTGCCGCCAAGTCCGTTCTGCCCCGCGTTTCCGCACGCCTAAACGCACCTACTGTCTCCGACGTGACCTCGCTCGAGCACGACGCCGCAGCCAACAGCACCACATTCACTCGCCCTATCTACGCCGGAAATGCCATCGCCACCGTTCGCGCACCCGCTGCCATCCCGATCAAGTTCTTCAGCGTCCGCGGGACAGCCTTTGCGCCTGCCCTTGAGCAAGGCACCAGCGCAGCGGACAAGGCTGTCGACCCCGTTGAGGTTGTTGATCCCTCGACCACGCATATCAAGACGACCATCGCCAAGTCGGATAGACCCGACCTGGGCGTCGCTTCCGCGCGTCGTGTCTGGTGGACGTGCATTGAAAAATGCCGAGACTTTCGAAAAGACCTTGTACCCGCTTGCGGATGCGCTGGGAGCTGCTGTCGGCGCTTCGCGTGCCGCTGTGGATGCTGGCTACGCGGACAACTCCCTCCAAGTCGGACAAACCGGTAAAGTTGTCGCTCCCGAGCTCTACATCGCCCTCGGAATATCTGGTGCTATCCAGCATCTTGCTGGCATGAAGGACTCGAAGCTCATTGTTGCCATCAACAAGGTCCGTTGTACAACGATGACCCGATATATGATATTCACAATGTTTTCAGGACGCCGATGCTCCTATCTTCCAAGTGGCTGATGTCGGACTTGTTGCTGACCTCTTCGACGCTGTCCCCGAGCTCACAGCGAAGCTTCAAAAGTAGATTATGTCGCGCTTTACTTGTGATCCAGTAAATTGTGAATCTTGCTGTTGGCTTTAGGCTTTTAAGCAATGTGCTGATCATATTCATCTGCAGATAATTTCGAGCAGAATATTAAGGCAGATCATTCATATGGCTACATCTGTATTTGCCACATTGGTATGTAAAATCTGTCGCAATGACCATTGAGCTCTTCGAGTTTGTTCCTGAAGACATCGAAGCAGGAAAATTACCGCCCAGCTCAGTGCAATGCAAGTCATTAGTATATGCCCGAAAATTGAACAGACACTAATTACACTAAGTAGAATTTGAAGAAAATTATGTACATTTGTCATTCGAGTCAGTCGAAAACCATCTATTATCCTGTTCAATAGCATGATTGATCCAGGACAAAAATCTTCTATATCCACCCTCCATGGCACAATAATACTGTATAGAGGAGGTCCACTTCTCCCACTAGAAACCTGTGACTCTTGACCCTCTCCGTATTAATATAGTAGATTAGTGCACGGCCCATGCCCTCCAACAATTGAGAAAATACAGTACCGAAATGCGGCTGCAAAAAACCTTCTAGAATCAGTCCCGCGGTAAGCCAAACATCCATTATTGACAATTAGGCGCCGTGTAGGCGCTTTTGTACACAGCCACAGAGATACGCGAAACGCTCAAAATCTCACTCATCTTAGACTTCGAATTACCTTTACGATGGTTTACAGTCTCAAAACGAATATATTCTGAGGGAAGTTTTCTTCTATTTTCTTAAATTCTCCCCGGGTCCAACTTACAAGTTGAAATGTAATTTTCCAGCACCGGTACCTCGGCCGAGAACTGCAGCGACAAAATAGATGCAAAATATGTTCACAATGACGACCTCCACACACATCTGCAAGTTCAAATGATCGAGTCATACTCGATCTCCTTCTTTCTACGCTGACAAGAACTGGTCAAATGCAGCGCAACAGCCATCTACTTATCATTAGGGCCACATCAAATGCTCGTGAAATAAGTTGAATGCTTGGATTCTTCGACGTGTAAGTATTTAAATAGCAAGTGCAATTTAATACTAGCCTTTAGATATGCTGCCCTATCTACCTGGGATAGTGAAGTAGAGCGAATTTTCCTCATTGATAGCTGTATCAATCCAGGCAAGAAAGTACTCATATCCGTATAAATTCTTTGGATCCGGCGGTGGCAACATGTTTTGCTCCTCCCAAACCCCCATCCACGTTTGGTCGTGTTCGTATACGAACTTACGCATGGCCTCTATTAATTCAATAAATGCATGGCCGAAATATGAGTGAACAACCAAGCTTGTGATCGGTTGGCTGCAGAACCTTAACTTGGCCTTGAGAGAGACGCCCTTTTCTCTGGAGTTCCAGTACATGAAAAGGTCTTGGTGTGCACCGCAGATGAAGCAGAGGACATAGAAGAAGGACTCCAGATCGTCCCAACAATCTGGGAAGGCAAGCGCTCCAGCCTCAGCTGCCCGAAGTACGTGCATGGATTGAAAGAAGTGTTTGTCCTGGGGAGATGATCGCCGTGTTAACATTAGCTGAAGAAGCTCGGGCAAGGACGTACCACAACATCAGGCATACGAAGCACCACCTCCATGGGTATTGCATTAGCCGTCTTCGCTTTGTCAAGGCCAACAAGCACCCCCTTGCTCTGGGGAAGTCCTTCCTTTATTCGAATATTCTTCGGGCAGATATCCCTGTGGCAGGTTCCAAGTTCCCAAAGATTCTTGTGTCCTGCAAAGCAAAAACCAGTCATGAGCAAAACATTCAGTATCTGAGCCTGTTGAGAATTGAACGAGTGATCGTACCTACGATAGCATCACGAAAGACATGCAAAAGCTCTCGCGGGTTTCCGTACTGAGTGATATCGCGCTCGTAATACTCCGTAACCAGCAAACGAAGCCTCCTCGCAAGCGCAAGTTGTCTAGAATACTGGCTCCTAGGGTCCTCATCAATGTCGCATCCGTCGCCTAGATCATCGAATTCATAGCCTGTCGAATCCTCATTGTAGTTTACCAGCTCAGCTACACCTTCCAGTCCAGTGGCACCAGAGAGCATCACCGCCTCGGACACATCAACAGACTTTGCATCATCGTAAGTCTTTTTAACGCAGAGATATTCCCCGTTGTCGCTCTTCACCTTCCAGCATGCAGTGGCGCGCCCGAAGAGTTCTGGACTGGCATAGAGAAATTCTTTCACTTGGTATCTGTGTTTCCCGAAAAGCATGTATTGCACGCCGTCGTACCAAAATATGTGGGGTAGTGATGAATCTGGCTGGCAGAGGGTGTAAATGACGTATATGAACTCTTTTGGCTGTTCGTGGAAGTTGATGGACCGAGTAGTGTGATAACCGTTGCGATCGAACACATATACATAGAGAGAGTGCTGGTGAGGAGGAGACAACTAACGTGCTGGCGCTCGGGACGCTGCGACATGCAACGACTGTGTGAAACCGTAAATACATATGGAATGAAAGGGACGAAGACTGAACTCACCGAGCATAGATTGCGAGTTGTTTCCTCACGTCAGGGATGGTGACAAACGGTACGTTTCCCTCCAAGATTTCGATGGGAACGACACAGTTTGCATAGCCTGGTTGGGGATCAGGATCGCGGTCGTTTTGGTAGCGACACAGAGCAAGTAGAGGGGCTGCTTTGTTGAGGCATTGAAAATTAGGCAGTTGCTTCAGATGTTGGGAAGCGACCAATGCATCAGAAGATTCAGACCGCCACAAGTAAAGCAGGCTCCAAAGCAGTTTACGAAAACCACGAGAAAGTTCAATGCCACACGGGTTATGACCTAGGTTCCACCTCCGGTGAGTTGCATCGTAGAGATCACATCGGGTCGCCTGGCGAAGGTATTTGACAAGATCAGGCTCCAGACCTGCAGGAGGCCGCCAGATCTCGCCATTGGGGGCATTCTTCAGAGTCCATCGGTGGTATCCAAGAGACTCATTCATGTCACGGGAGTAGAATTCAGCCTCGCCAACTGTTGCAACCATGTCAGGAGCAAATATATCCCCCGAAAAGGGAGCGAGGGAGGGATCCCAATTCGGCCAGCCATTTCTTGAGGTAGCGGGAGACGGATTCGGGGTCGGCATTTTGCAGTCAAGAGGCAGATGCGGGAGGCAAAGCGATTGGTCAAGGAAAACTTCATGAGAGGTTTTATAGCATCGCCACCAGGCCAAATTCCTTGTGTTTGTGAGGGCCATTTGGTGCCACTGGTCATTAAGCAACTACCGCATTGAGCACTGCTGGAGCCTCATGTCAACGTCGCTTAAGGCCTTTTTATACTCCGTCGACTCCCAAGGGCCACGAGGCAGTTGAAGATATGCACGATATTCTTTCACGGAAAGATGCACTTACTGGCACGTCGGTAACAAACCTGGAGTGGCACTGTAGTTTTGATCACCGCCACTGGTACCGGTAAGCAAGCGTACATCCAGGTTCATATTCTTTCTTTGGATTGAATCAGACTTGCATCCGTCAGGTTGGATAGTACATTCAAGGCCTGGTCGTAGGATATCCTTCCACGAAAAGATGCCTAACGGTAATTTCTGGGAA
This sequence comes from Pholiota adiposa, assembly GCA_009935795.1. Lineage (NCBI taxonomy): Eukaryota > Fungi > Basidiomycota > Agaricomycetes > Agaricales > Strophariaceae > Pholiota > Pholiota adiposa. The sequence continues at coordinate 98,121 of QEYC01000244.1, read as the reverse complement.
CATAATCGCTGACTTGAAGGGTACTGTAATCGATAACCTGGAGTGGTAATTTGATCAGTGCCACAAGTAGGTAAACGTACATAGATCCAGGCTCACACATCTTTCCATGAGTCGCATCAAGTTGCATAGATCCAGGCAGGGGCAAGGCAGGGAACGCCGATTCGGACAATGGTCGAATGCAAGTTGAATGTTTTGACCGGCCCGAAAGATGATGTCCTTGTTTGGCATCGTGGGAAAATTATTTTCTTTATAACACTGCGCTCTTCTGCACGATCTGATTCTCAACCACATCCTGCATCTTTCAGCATCCAGCAGCAATCACAATCCAGTTTTTCTGTGATCCATATTGCCTGACATCCCGCACAACTCTTTTTCCTTTCAATTGCCTTGCCGCTAACCGCTCTCTACCCCCACGAAACTAGTCAAGGCCTCAGTATTCTCTTCGGGGACACACCTACACTTGAGGCCTGTTACGTTCGTGGAATATCCAGCGCTCGTAATCCACGCTGCTCATCTTCGTCTTGAGGCTGGGCAGGTTCACGTGGGTTTGAGTATCACGTCGCTTCAGAGTTGAACGCTATGCAGTCACTCGCGTGGCTTAACACGTAGTGTTCGTAGTTTTGCGACATACATTTTTACCCCTTCAACACAGACGTCTTTGGTCAATAGGTTGTCTAGAAATATTACGAATCACTAGGGACCCTTGGGGCTGTTGCTTTCGGTTGAAGGAGCTGCTACGTTTATCATGCATTGGTTAAGTCTTCCACTTCCACTGATCAGTCTGGATTTAAAGATCTCAGGTTGGGATCGCTTGGGCTCAATTTTGGCTGCTCCCCCAGGCCTATTATCATCCTCGGTCGCAAAGACTGGTGCGAACAGAGGGATTCCGTGCGTTTCAGTATTTTTCCTACGCTATCTTGTTCTGAATGTTCGTCTAGAACTTACAGATCAAGTATTTTATGCAGCCTCCAGGGCCTTCTGACGATCAGCTCTGCGATCTTCTCGTGCGATCCTCCAATGAAGAGAGTAGCTCACGCTCGCTCCTTTTCCTCCACATCTGTGTACTACGAACGACTTATGATGCTGACTCTTGGATGCTGTGCTGCCTCAGGCCTCAGTTTTGTTGCGATGATTCGACGATGATCGATGAGGACTTTGTGCTGCTCTTTTTTGGTGACCGATCCTCGAACCTGCTATCGTCCTTCATCTTGACGTTGCTGAAGAGCAGCGTAGCGAACCCCTGAGAAAATAGTCGAGTCTACTTGTGCTGCTCACCTAGTTGCCTATCGCATTAACCTACATATGTGTGTCGATTTCTGCCAAGACGACATTTGGCTTCAAGAGATATGTGCCCGACTTGATAGCAGCTCGAGTTCTGATTCCTCCCGACACCTCTGTCTTTGTCGATCTGTGTGGTGTTTACATAAACGCATGCACTATAGCTCGATGTATTCTCGTACGGATTTCATATATAAATTTCTCATCGAGTCTTCGCTTCTCATCGTTAGATATACTGCTCTTGTAGTCGAATAAATGGAGGTCTTCGAAGTCTCGGTGAAGCTCGAGTCCGTATAACATTGCCACAACCGTATAGGATAAAGCGAAGGGAGCCTACATATGCCATTCGTTTCAGAAAGCCCCGATCTTCACCTCATCAGGAGTATCATTTAAAGCTTATAGCAAAAATGCGCATTGCAATGCTCATCCAAGCGTCAGAACGCCTCGGAAGGTTTATACAACTTTCGGGCCGGTAGTTCCCTAGTCAGTGTTCGCCGCTTCAACTGCTTCGACTGCAACCAAAACCACGACCACACAAAGATTTTGTTCTCCATTATTATTTATCTGCTTCATCTTCTAAGTTATGAACTTCGACGCCACAGAATCCGAAGAGTTTCGTCTTCACATACGTCGCCTTCTCTACAACTACTGCCTACCCATTTGACTACTGACTATCTTACCTATACTGAAAATCTCGTTTCTGAGGTGAGAACTTCCTGTTTCGACTCGGATCCTGCTGTTTCTCACTCTTTTCGACTTCCAGTTCATCGAATATCTTCAACCAATCCCTCACTGACCCTTACTCACTCGTTCTGTCCGTTGATCCATTCCAAGCCTTTTCGCAGTTGCACGCACTTTCTTCCTTAAAGCCATATGATGAGACGCCGCAAACGACAAAAGAAGGATTGGCTTACCTCAAGGTTGTCATGAGAGCGATTCCTGGAGAGCCTCTAACTGACAGGATCGCGCTGAACGACAATTGTGAGCCTTTTCTCCTGCAGGGAATGGAATTGTTGACGCCAGGATCGTACAGACTACCAAACACCCCCAAAAGAGCCATTCCTGCCGGCTTTAACACGTCATGCTCGTCAGAATACGCCAAAAATTGGGAAACAAACGAAAAAACCATATTCTTCTCTAGAGCACGCCGAACTGCTCAAAACCCCAAATCAAGCTCACCCCAGTTGAGCCAGTAGAAGAAGAGATCCTATCCACAGAAGACATCTTGTACGTTTGTTTTGAGCGTTAATGCCTGCATATATGCGCTGATAGCAGCCTATCAGAAAAGTCAAATGTCAGATCCAACCCGACGAACTTCAAGCTGTACGATCCCTTCTGCAAACAACAACAGACATGCTGCGTCCACAAAAATCGTACAAAAACAAATATCTGGATCCTGAGTACCTCAGAAATGTTCCTTTCAAAGAGCCTGCCCGTATTGAAGAACCGTTCATGCCTATCTTTCCGAGAGCGCGCCGGCCAAGATCTGGGGCTGTTAACCCCAGAGGTCATCTACCAGAGCTCAAAGGATTCGATGACATTCCGAAAGTTGTGTCGAATAAAATCGAGGTGATGGATCCGGATGGGGACTTGTCGCGACAGAATTTGGTCATCGTCGATGGCTGGGGTACCATTATCTTTATCTTTTTGACTTTCTCAGGACTAAACTCGCTTTTTTGTCTGATTCTTAGAAACTATTCGATCATCACCCCCTTCGACACCGACATCGACTACTAGCGATAATGTGGACCAACTTGATCAACTATTTCTTGCGTCCTCGCCCAATACGGAGCCTCCGTTGTCGACGAGATAATGCATTCGAAGTTGGGTAGGCTTATTCATGAGTCCCATTACATATTTCATTCTGCTTACCGTCGGAATTAGAACCATTCTCATCCCTCGATCGCGAAAGGTTGGCGGTAGCAGTGGTGTTTCACCCCATATTCTCGCTGGCAAAACGTAAATTCTGTCATATCTGCCAGGGTCTACCATTCTTACCATTCTTTGTGGAAATTTCAGCTTGGCTCTTTTTGCAGCCTCTGTTAACACCAAAGATCCCATCGGAGCCTATACTGCCTGAAAGCAAAGAAGCTATTGTTCAACGACCAGCTTCGTCGCCGACGCCATCTTCGCTTTTGGGACAACCTCCATCCGAGGTAGATGATGCCCCGTCTAGCAAGATCATAGACGACAAAGTCGACCTGCGAGATCAAGACCTCGATTCCGAGCTGAAGGTTCTATACGCGGGGCACGACCTAGAAGATATTATCATGACAGAAGCTCTCGATGACAAGCAAGAATTGATGATGGATGGCAAGAGATGACAATTACCACTTCACATTTTTAACTTAACGCCCTTTTTTTTTAAATAGTTCCTTCTCTACCGGAGCCTAATATACATCCACCGAGCGATCTCACTGTCGCTCGCACTTTCTCTGACCTTCTCGTCCAGTCCTCCAACACTACGAAAAGCAAAGAAGCTCCCATCCAAAAGAAGGCACATCAACCGTTGCGAAGGTTCCTGAAGAAGGTGAAAGGAAGAGAGTCTCTCGCGTTGGCGCTGTCGTGGATGTATGTTCCGACTCTTTTCCTTCATGTCTATGCTAAATTTCATTCTAGCCCTTTCACGGTAGACAAGAAATTACCGTGTGCGGCGGAGCTTCTTGGCGTCACCGAACTCTTTAGCGAGATTGAACTCGCCACCGAAGTAAATCAGACCAAGGTGGAAGCCTTGCTGAAGTCTCTGGATCTCTCCGACGACTGCAATATCGACAAGCGGTGGAGGGACTTTGATACTCTGAAGTTGCCACCTCCGGCTCCACCACTTGATTTCGAGATCGTGCGTACTAGGAAGGAACGTTGGACGCTTGCCAAGCTCGAAAATAGGTTCGAAGACGGTATGGAAGAGGAGGAAGAGGAGCACAATGAGAATGATGCTGGCGACCCTTCTCAGGAACTGCAAGTCGACGAACAGGCTGCACCTGGCGAGCAGGAGGATGTCGAAAGCGAAAGGCCTGCTAAACGACCTCGCCTCGAGGCAGATGACCCTAATCAAATCCAGGATATGTTGGTATTTTCTGGAGATGTCATGGATGCTATGGACGAACTGGACCCGAGCCAACTTGCTTCACCTCAGTTCTCTGCGTCTGACGACAAAGAAATTTTACCTCCTCTTAGTTTTTCGTCTTCTTTGCCCGACGAAGCGCAACAAAATGGCGAGCCTGTGGAGCACTATATCGAACCATTGGACTATGACACCGGTGCCTGGGCGCTGTCTCAGTCTTGCTATAATAACGCGGAGATGATGGACTTGGAAAATGAGGAGAGCTTTGAGCCGCTCTCGTTTGGATCTCGTCAGCCTGGCTTCGGAAGTGCTTTGGACGCTGAAAGCTATGATTCTTTGCCTGGTTATATTCAGAGTCAAGCTGATGGCTATGAACTGGAATACTCGGACGTTCGTCAGGTTTCCTATGTCCCTGAGGATAATGCAGACAGGCCGAACGAGCTTGTTGCAGAGGAATCGGACAAACAGGGACCTTTGGCGCTTGCAGTAGAACTTGAACTGGCCTCTCGCTCGCTTGGAATTGCCGCTTTTGCTCAACTTCGCGCTAGGAGGATCAAGGAATCGAAGCCGCTTCCTGTTCCTCAACCTGTTGTCTTGTCTCTTCCTCTGCCTGAAAATAGCCCTCAAGAACAACAGAAGACCCCAGAAGAAATTTTTGATCGACAAACGCTGCGCCTTCCGGATGATGTTGCGGCGGCGACATCTGTTCATCGCTATCTGGCATCTGTCGATCTGATACAAAAGCACGCGTTGGTCTGTGCCCTTCGCTCTGATGATTGCGCTGTAGAGCTAGTTGAGCGACAAAGCCTAGACGGCGTCGACCTCATCCTGGACCCTCACTGCGCCGTCATTTTCCTCTCAGTCTTCGTCCTTCCTATGCGATGCGAGTTGTTCGTCGCGAGAGTGTCCCAACAATCCTGGAACTTTTCGCGCATACTTGTCATTTTCGAAGGCTATCCTGAGCAGCGCGCGAAGCGCTCCAGTCGGAAAGAGGGCAGGAATGCGTCGGACCCCTACGCGTACACGCTTCCCATTGTCAAAGCGATCAAGAAGTTCAGGCGAGATGTGAGCATCGCTGAGGGATGTGGGACGAAGTGCCCAAATACGAAGGTTGAGTATGCATTTGCGAATACGGTGCAGGAGGCGGCTTTGTTTGCGAGAATGTATGGGGATATGGCTGAGGCGAGGGATGAGACGCAGGGCATGATTTGGGGCGACCGCGAATGGTTGGCTTCGGAAATTTCGGAGGTCGGTGTCATCGATTGCATCGCGAAAAAGATGTTGACTAACGTTCTGTTATCTTCACTTGTTTTTTTTAGGACGAGGAAGGACGTTTAGCTGGGCTGGATGGGTTAAATAGATTCTCAGCGTCTATCATTCTCTGCCAAGTTTCATTGCAGGATTTCGTGGATATGGTTCCAGAGGAGAGAGTTAATGGGTTTGCTGGGTTTATTGGGGTTGAATCTATGGTAAGTCAGATGTTGCCTCGACCTGAAAGGATATTTATATTATTTTACGCAGATTGCATGCAATGCTGATCTCGAGGCGCGCTTAGAGGTGATGCATGTTTCTTCTGAACCGATGGAACCGGAATTCCAGCAATTCGAAATGAATGATTATCAGGAGACATATCAACTTGAATAGTGTAGTTCTTGCGTCGTCTCTTCACAGGGTTTCGATCTTCTAACTTGAAGTTAGTATAATCTAACGTGATCCCGGTTGCACTCTACATATACGAGAAGATAATACATGATTGATACCTACATTGAAAGAAAGAATGCTACCGCGAAGTTCTGTGTGATGACACTTTCTGTTTTCTCGCAATTCGTCGCCACATTATTGTCCAAAACGCCGAGAAGATGCCAAAAGGTGGTATTAGCCACGTAAAGCGCCATGTCCATCCTGCTCTCTCGTCAAGTCGTCGGATAAGATTGTCGACGTGTGCCTCCAGCTCCTGTATGGATCCCGAATTGTCGATAACCACATCGGCGTAGGCCACCTTTTCGGAGATGGGGAGCTGCGAATTGAGCCGCGAAGTTGCATCTTCTTTGGAAGACCCATCTCGTTGCATAAGGCGCTGAAGCTGGAGTCCGTCAGAGCTAAAACGACACGTTTAGTGTGATTAACACCGCATAATAAGTCTGCAGCGCACCAGTATACCAACACCACCTGCCCAACATACTCCCACAGACCGCCCTCTATCAGCAGGGGCACATCCATAACACAGTACTTGTTCCCCTTCAGCCAGAACTTGACCACCTGCCACAGCATCGACCTCCTCACCGCCGGGTGCACGATCGCGTTCAGCTTCTTGCGCTTGCTCTCGTCGTTGAAGATGATGCTGCCCAGTTTCTTCCTGTCGAGGCTGCCGTCGGGGAAGAGCACGTCGTCGCCGAAATCCTTTCTGATTTTGGCTAGTGCGGGGGTGCCCGGTTCGACGACCTGGCGCGCGATTACGTCGGCGTCGACGATGGGGACGTGGGAGGCTTTGAGGAGCGCGGAGACGGTGGATTTGCCGGTGGCGATGCCGCCGGTGAGTCCGACGACTGGAATTGAAATGAGGAATTGAACTGGGTTAGCTGACTGGACTGGGGACGCACCTAACATTGGGGGGACTTGACGAATGTGGAGGTTGGGGACCTCGTTAATTATAATGGTGTCGTCTGCCAGTATAGAAACGGCAACCTCGGACCGGAAGAATGCCGGCCGAATATCTACTTACGTAAGCAAGAAAAATCGCCTGATTTTTCCAGGACAACTCTTCTTGAACTCTTCCAGCTTCCCACCACCTCTCCAGTTTAAGAATTCTATTCATTTCTATGCCCCGTCTATCGTGAATTGATGTAACGCTAAAGGCATAAAATTGGAGAAACAGAAGACCGGGACCCTCAGTTATCGTGCTAGAATTTCGCTACAACAAGGAACAGCTTGTATACCGTGACTGGCATGATCTGTTGGCTGCGACGTCGCTTCACCGACGATTCTCCCTGAATTGCTCCAAATGTAAAGGATATCGTGTTCTCAGATGGCCATCAGTTAAATAAGTATGTGACTTTATCTGACTTTGTAATGCTTTCCTTTGAAATTCCGAATCCTTTTTCCACCCCAGCATGTGATACGCGATGTCTAGCAAATGCGTGTTTGGACATGAGCTTCAAGTCTTACATTAATGTAAGCTTTTCAAAGCTCAGCGCTCAACGTCAGCGCTCATTGACCGCCTTTTGTGTCAGCCTGCCTCCCCCTTGATCCTCCAGCCTGGCCTAAGATGACCATCGAATTCAGACAAAATGTCGCCCATCTCTACCGCTCAGTTCTCCACCTCTGCGGAATGTCCGATAGCACTGTTCCATCAGGTTGTCACACCTGTCAATATCCTTATCACGACGCGAAACATATCACAGACTACTACACCACACTGCAGGCCCATTATACAACAATAGGTCTAGAGCACCTCCACGAAGCCATTGTAGAAGAAGTTTGGCTCTACAAGGCGAAGTCTGGACTCAAACACGAGTATCTTACTGCCAAGGTTCAACTTGGATCTTCAGATGTATTTCACCTCTGCATCGAACGCCTCATTGGTGAAGACAACACCACCGAAACTGGCCTGCAATCACCTGAATCTGCAGGATCCTTTGAGACTCAGGCCACGCACAAATCCTTCTTTAAGTTCGTGAATCAGTCGGCGGTATCCAGAATTGCTATTAGCCGCAGTCTCTCCTCCATGAAGAGGCATCGTGCAGAAGACAGTCTCGTACCTCGGGCAGCAGCAGCATCGGCTGCATCGCGGAAGAAAGGACGAACTTTGTTGTAGCCTCAAATTCACAGAACAATCACCACTCTTCCTATACAGCCTTGTCGCCTTGGCTCAGGAGGTTCACCTGAAGAACCCCATCTACCGTCTCACAACTACCAACTGTTATTTTTACGCAGGGAGCATCTTTGAGATTCTGCGGAGGGTCCACAAACCAAGCGTAAACCAGTATAACAGTACAACGAAGGCGGGATCCTGGTGCAATGTCCAGGTCTTCAACATGGAGATCAAACAAGATGCTTTGAATTGGTACAAAGACGAACGTGAATCCTTTATGAAACCGGTGAGTGTCTCCCTTTATTCCCTTATATCATGTTGTATGATGGCTAGCATATGGGAATCTTTTAGATTCTAGATGCGGAAAGAAGTCAAAACACCGCGGTGATGGCTGCAGTGCGCCAGAAGGAGGCGGAGATGGACAGAGTGCTGGCAGCTGAGAGAGCAGATAGGGAGAGAGAGAGAGAAGAGATGGACAGAGCGCTGGCAGCTGAGAGAGCAGATAGGGAGAGAGAGAGAGAAGAGATGGACAGAGCGCTGGCGGCTGAGAGAGCAGATAGGGAGAGAGAGAGAGAAGAGACGGACAGAGCATTGGCAGACAAAGATGCCAAGATAGAGCGGCTGCAGCACTGTGCCCAAGTTAACGCTCAAGCCCAAGCTTAAGATTCAGCCTTTCCGAACATCCGAGGTATGTATTTTACATTTATCTTCATTATAAGATTTCTCAACGCCTTTTTTGCAGTCGTCATCTATTTGAGTGCTTCTTGTACTCCACATATAGTAATTGCCTATTCCCGATTTTAGAAGTGATATGCAGGAGTTTGGATACTAGTAAGGAGTAATAGTTCTTTCTGGACATTGGTCCCCATAGCTTTGGCCCTACCATAATGTCATCTAAAGTTTGCTTGAAGCTGTCGTCGACTCCTCTAATTTCTTCGAGTACATCATTTTTTTCCGTCTTGCTATGAACATGTCGGCGCATGCTCCAAACTAGTCTACAAAGGATACGACAACGAAATATTCATCAAAAACTGCATCGCGTCCTCCCTATACGTATCGTTCGAAATTTCGATATCCGAAATCCCCAGAATCGGGAACGTGTACAGCTGCGGCGCCTCTGTCGTGTATTCTGGCCATTCGGGGTAGCTGTCGTTGGTGGTCTCCAGGTTGGGATTGAGGTTGTACACGAATTGGATGAGGTTGTCGTCGAGGATGTGCGTTGCGAGGTCCGAGTAGTGATACTATTTGCGGAGGGGATCGTCAGATTGACTTCGTAGGAAGCGGGCAGGCAGGAGAGACTTACTGAACCGACAATGGGCGTCAATTTTCTACGACGGCTCACTGAGAACAACGAACATCTAACGTTAACGCCTGACTCCTCCCAATCAAAAAAGAGCTATTTACAATAAGACCACAGCTTCTGCTTGCCGGACAGATGCTGCAAGAACCATCTTCGCTGCGCCTGGAAGACCACATCGCCCTGGAACGCAGCGACGCGCTTGAACTGCGGCGTGATATCGTTGAAGTCTGACGTGTTGAACGGGGACCCGTCATCCGGGTCAGCGGGGTAGTACGTCCACAAAGGCTCGAGCTCGGTGGGACTAGCCCCCGGGACGAAGACGGTGCCGATGTACTCCTCGAATTCGCTGTCCGTCGTTATATTCCGACTGGAGAGGGAGAAGAGGGTGCCTTCGTCGTCCACATTACCTGTTGGGATCGTGAGTGATTCAATGTTTGAGACTTTTCGACTGGGAAAGGCATACCTGAGACTATGGGGATGTTCATCACCTTGCCTTGCTGGACGAGCCTCTGCGGATTATCTTCCAAGAACACGCCGTCCGCACGCGGGGACCACGCTAACGCTAACGCCTACAGTCCCCATAGTTATTCAGTAATAGTCGCGCAATCACATAGATCTAATGGCACGCACCTGGTACGAGAAATAATTCGGCGTATTGTTTACCGCAGCCTGGAATACATCGGATGGCACCTCGCGCAAGCAGGATAGAGTATCGTTGGAGCTCGTGCAGTTGGTCTGGTTGACGAGGGAGTCGTAGTATATCTGCAACAGCCCACGAAGGAAAAAGCATAATTAATTCATCAGTCAGAACGCAGGGGAGGAGCAAGTCAAGCAAGCGTACCTGCCCGCCCGTGATGTTCCCGACAGGAATAGGCGCTCCGGACTGCATAAACGCGCCTTGGAAGAGGTCGGTTGAGTTGCCGCCGTATGCGAGCATCTGGAGGGAGACGGAGATGGCGCCTGCTGATTGTCCCCATCTGCGGGAGTCAACATTGTTATTCCGGCTGATGATCTATAGGTAGATGCACGACGAACGCACATCGTGACCTTCGTGTTATCCCCTCCGAATTGACCGATATATTTCTGCACCCACTGTAGAGCGACGCGCTCTGGAGTAGGTTGCAAATGCTAATCAATCGATGCGTACGAGGTAAGAATAACGCGAAAGGACTGACGATCGACAAGACCCATATTCCCCAATCCCGCTTGTTGCACTTCTTGACTAGCGAGGAAACCCCATGCTTCGAGAGGGAGTCAGCCAAGTTTCGCGTGTATATAAAGGTGAGGGAAACTACCGGAGACTCTGTAGTTCATGGCGGCGTATATGACGGGCTTTCCGAGCGCTATTGACTGGTTGACTATGCGCGTTGCTTGGTCGTCGTATCTGGAGATAGGGGAGGTTTAGACAAGTGGCAGAGGTTCTGGGATGTCGTGCTTACCCTTCAGCGCTCCCTCGTTCGAAGCCACCTTGAGTTCAACGTCAGATCGTTCGGTTTAAGGTCGGTGATTCAGAGCTTACCTCCGAAGATCCACTGGGAACGACCAAGGATTAGCGACAGATAGAGCTAGAGTTTGGTTTGACACGTACCACTACGACTGGAAGCTTAGCATCTGCAGAGACATTCGACGGCTTGATCACGTTGATCGTCAAACCTGCCCAACAATCAACGAAGAACCAATGAATCGAAATAATCTTATCGAAATCTCACAATCTTCGCTCTCCAGCGGCGCAGCCGGGGTCAACGTCGAGTTGCTGTCGTCCAAGAAGGGGATGCTCGGGATGCTGACATTGAATACATCGCTGAAAGAAATTGGGAAAGTGGCACTTTGCTGCATGCACGTTGGTCCGTAGGAGGTGCCGTTGATGGTGCCGTTGTAGGAGGGCACCGCTTCTGGGAGGCTGAAGCGGCGTTCACCCACTCTGAAATATGTATAGGTTATTGAAGGGGGGGATCCCGAAACGAAACGAGGACCAGACGTACGGAGGGAGAGCGAATGGAATGCCTAGGAACTTGGACAGCGAGCCTTGGTAGACGCCCGTCACCGTCGCCGAATCAAGCGTTGCGGTCGGCCCCGACGTATCTTGACGTCGCACTGGCGATGCGACCGTCACGACGGTTTGCAATGCGACTGCCCACAAGATTTTCATGGTTCCGATTGTTGAAGTTGGTGATTTCGTTGTTGATTGACGCGAACCGAATGGAGTTGGAACTTGGAGGAGAATGCTGGTGTTGTTGATGAGTGTTCAACAAAAACATGCTGAGGCAACGATGTGAAATGTTCCAGAATCCAGAAGCCCGGTCTCCTATTCCAGAAAAAGTCTTTTGTTGATGAACGTTTTGCGCGTTTCGGCCGCTGCGGTGGAACGAAAAGCCTTGTGTTCAGGATTTAGTCATGGTAGTCTTAGACCTCCGGCGAGCTGCGACGCTGAGTGCAACGTTGCGCAGACTCCAAAGCAGCGGTTGAAGAGAGAATGATGCCTTGGAAGTGTCGCTTGTTAACCGTGCTAGAGCTCATCGAAGAGAGGATGGATTGGGCTCGACATCGGGAAAGATTGGCGTTATTGCGTACATTGTACAGTCATGTCGGCGTCCGAAGGCGATGAGCGCGTCAACTGCGCGTCACTGTTTATTCCGGGCCGAACGATCCGCGGCGTCATCATAACCGAATACCGGGCTCGGTTGCGCATCGCTGAAGCTTGTGCTCAACGAGTTGTGTCGGCGAAACGCAGTCATGACCGAGCCTAACCTCAAGAGCAGAGTGCGATCCGACTACGTCTACTTCCTATCCTACCGCACACGATGGTTGGTGAGCTTTCTTAAACTCGGCCCACGCGGCGGACATGCTGAAACTTGAACTTGATTTCATTGCATTCTCCTACTACTCCCTTTACGACGCCAATGTATTGATGGGGAACCTGCAGGAGCGATAACGACCAGTACGCACACATGAACAATTCAATATACTACCACCTCTTCGACTCCATCGTCAACACGTACCTCATTGAGCAATGCGGGCTTGACCCCAAGTCCTCGCCTCTCATCGGCCTTGTCGTGTCCTCGTACTGCCAGGTACGCTCCTTCTGAATCCTCCCAGAGCCTTCAGGCAATCCTGACCTTCACTGGTGCTTCACCGCCCAGTTCTTCGCGCCTCTAGGCTTCCCGCAAGTGCTCGACCTCGGCCTGCGCGTCAACAAGCTCGGCAATAGCTCGGTGTCATACGAAGTGGGCGTCTTCGAGGAGGGTAAAGATGCACCGGCGGCGGTGGGCGGGTATACACATGTGTTCGTGGGGAGCGAGTCGAGAAAGAGCACGACGATGGCGAATGAGACCAAGGATGGTTTGGAGAAGCTTTACAAGGCCGAGAAAAATGCTAAGCTGTGATTCTGGGATTTATGTGTCCGGTAGATGGTTAGATATACCGTCTTAAAGTCATGGCAGGTCCATAGTTAACTGCGTCAAGAAGAGCGTGGCGGAATGAGATGCGTTTCGCTTGAGGAGAGCTCGAGGACAACGGCAGCCCCGGCCCGAAAGCCTAGTCTGGTATTTGGTCGTATTTACCAAAGGCCAGCTATACAGTACCGTCAGCCACCGCCCGAATGCGGACAGATGGGGGCGTCGTCGTCGTCGCCGTGCCCGCCCTCCAACTAACCAAAAAATGTCGTCCGACCTCCAGTGGCTCCTCCTCCGCGTATGTCCCTGCACTCCTCCGCTGCCGCTATGCCCGCCGACGATCCTGACGTGCAGTAATCTGTTGTCCATGTTGTAGCATAACAACTCCTTCCTCGTGAAGCGCGTTCCCGAGGGACCTGTCTTCTCGAAGGAGCCTGTGCGTTGGATTGATTTCCTTGATCCCATGGGAAAGCGCTGAATGTGGGTTTGGGTATAGGGAAACCTCCTCAACATCAACTCGTTCAAGTACTCTGGACTGGCCAACTCCAAGGTGCGTTTCTTGGTCAAGGAACGATGATTTGGAGGGATCTAGGAATCTAATGGCTGGTGCAGGTCATCAACGTCGAGGAACAGGCTGGACAAGTCAAGATCCACACCCGCAAGGTGAAGACGTCCCCGCACGCCGTCTCCAAGGGTGTCTCCACCACCTCCGTCCGCCCCCGCTCAGGCTCCCGCCGCGCGCTCGGAGTCGCCGCTGCCCCCGCCAAGCGTGGATACAGGCCCGACCTCCGCACTGTGAGTGTCTGCTCATACATACGCTCCTTGCGCTTCCTTCCTTCCTTCCTTCCTTCCTTGTTTTTCGCCCTTTGCTTTTTTCTTGTTTTGTTATCGGACTGTTTGGAAATACTCGGAAGAACGCAATCTCGTTAGAACCCTCTGGAACTACTGCAAAGTAATTGAAGGAAGGGCGTGGACATGTTTGCAACATAAACACCATCTGCTGGGACCGATCAAACCCCAGCGGAAACTTCGCCTCGTCGCTATCGGCCACCGTTCGTTGCTCCACGCGGCTGTCCGACTCGTTGGCGATGACACTTATTTCTTATTCCTCGTCCTTCTTTTCTTTCGACCTCTTTTCTTTCCTTTTCTTCTCTCTGATATTCTAAATTCATACTAATGCTGTCTTTCCTGATAGGCCACCCTCGCCCGTGTATCTGCCCTCCTCGCTGCTCAACGGGAACCCAAGCCCACACCAGCCAAGAAGCTCCGCGGCAAGAAGGCTGCCCACTTCCTCGGTTGATTTTCTGTGTTTTCCTTTTCTCTTGCTCTCTATACGCACATATGGCCCCCATGCACATGCAAATACACTTATGCAGCCACCCATTGTTTTGCGCTTTCGTTGAATCTTTTTCTGGTTCTTTCCAGGTACAGGTAGGTTTCGGTGTTGGCAAAAGGATTTAAGAAATTGCGACGATGTAAGGGAATATTTGTTACAATTTAGTATAAGTACAACAGGGCTTTAAAGCTCAAGTCATTGCGGCGAATATCTTACAAGCCCCAGGCAGCAGAACCATTTATCTTCATGGATTATGGGAGGCGGCGTCGCTGTCTCACACACCCAACGGTTTGGAAGGCTGGCTAATCCGAATGCCGGCTGCGTGGTCCTTGCCCGCGAAGGTGTCTCGCGTAGGGCGCGTCATCTCTGCTTTGCGTGCAGAGAGCTCCTGGATGTGGACCTTGGACTTGTCGTTCCGGTCTTTCTTCGGGGGCTCTTCGTATTGGTGCTGGTGGTGCAGCGGGGCATTGTCGTCGGGGGCGTTCAAGTTGGCGGTGGGGGGCGCGGGCCTGGGGTAGTCTGGCGCTGCACTCGTGGTGGGCTCGGTGCTCTCGGTTGGGGAGGGGTGGGGTTCGCTGTGAGTGGTGTTCGGTGTTACGGTGTTAGTGGTGTTTCATGGTGTTAGTGTAGTGGTGTCGGAGAAGATGATGATAATTGCTTACCCTTGAGCTTGGGGAGCGGCTGGTTTGTGCTTGGTGGACACGGAGAGGCGCCTGCCGCCGACTTTCACTGGTTGACGTTGTGTTAGCACTCCGGATCCTGGATGGTGCGTGGAGAGGATGGTGCGTGGAGAGGAAGTGGAGAGTGGAAGTGGAAAGTGGAAGTGGAAGTGGTGGGAGTGGAGGTGGGATTGGAAGTGGTGGAAGTGGAAAGTGGAAGTGGAAGTGGTGGGAGTGGAGGTGGGATTGGAAGTGGTGGAAGTGGAAGTGGAAGTGGGATTGGAAGTGGAAAGGGGGACTCAACTGGCTGGGGCGTGTTGAGTGGGGACGGTGTCTGGCATAGTCGCGGTAGCAGTGAGATCTCAAATCTGAGATCTCAGAACTGTTACAGTGCGATTGGGCTTTCGAGTTTTCTTTCGAGCTTCGAGTTATGCTTCTGACTTCAATTCTGTGCAGTGGCGAGCTCGAGTTACGAGTAAGTGGCAAAGTCGATGCTAAGCGCGAAGGCCTAGGCTAGTTGTGCGACATTTCAAATGGGGGGCATGCATGTGACCCCTCCTTGACCTCATCCTCTACGGTACAGTGTACGTATACTCTATGGACAATGCGCAGGAGAATGGCTGTGAGCGGGGACAAATATCATTGCATCCATTGCTCGCTGTCTCATTTCATGCCAGCGCACGTACTATCCAGTCACCCATAAATCTCCATTGTATCCTGGAGTCCGAGTCAAAAAAAAAAAAAGAAAAAAAAGAAAAAGAAAAAGAAAAATCAAAGGAGTAGAAGTTACGCAAGACACATGTGCAGCGAAACTTACTGTCAAATACATTACTTGTAACTTGTCGCCGTCGTCGCTCGAATTTATGCTTCAAGAACGCGGTGCCATTTTTCGTCTGCTTGACGACCACTGTTACTTACTTGTGTGCAGGTGGCAAATATTCAAAGTCCTGCGGGAGGCTCACCCCGGGGAGGTGAGATTCGAGAAAGGCAATGCCGGTGGGTCCGGGTAAGTCGAGAACATCTGCAAGAGCGAATCGGACATCAACTACGGGAAGCTGTTGTGTAACGTGTTGTACAAGGAAGTGTGGAGGAAGTGAACCTTTCTCTCTTATTACAGTGCATATTAGCTGGAGCCATGGCTCAGAAGGATGTAGAAATGGAGGCTGTTTGGGCTGCGAAGGTTGCAGAGATAAAGGCGAAGGAGGAAGAGATTGTGCAGCTTCGGACTCGGCTCGCGTTTGTGAGATTTTTCCAGGCAGTCCGAGCAAGAAAAAGGGTGTGAGTGCCTCTCATATGTAGTACTGTATAGTTGTTTTCTGTTTATGTATCAATATTATTCTAGTCTGTATGTCCCTATGCCATTTTTGCAGTTAGGCGCCCATGATTGCGGCTAAGTGTTGCAAGGCCATTGTGGTCACGTGATATACCAGACTTTAGATTTTATGTCGCAGCCTTTTCTACTATTTTCTAGGTCTTATTCTGCTCGACGCCCACCAGTCGCCTTTCACATCATCACAAATCAATCAGTCAGCCTAGCCTACGATGATCATCGACTTCCGAAGCCGAGGGGTGTCTGATCTCTACTACTCGTCTCTCCGTCCGCATCCGATCACATAGCTTAGGTGTGTGTCTCGAGCTTGCCTTTTTAATTGAGAGTACTGAATTTAAACACCCACTCTACAGTCCGGATCCTGAGCGCTTGTTCTGGCAGTGCGCTTCCTGTGTGATCGCCATGTTTCTGACTTCTTCTTTCCGAACCGTATTTATTGTATTCGCCATGATCCTGGACCATCTGTAATGTTATTTGTTGAAGTTTCCGCTCGAACTCAGCCATTGTGAGCACTGATTCAGAATAACGTGCAGATTGGGCAAAAGCTCAAGAAATGCGCGCTCTAGGATTCTGAAAACTAGGCTGATTTCTCAGATAATAATAAATAGATTAGGACGAGGCGAATGCGTTCGGGTTTGAGGTGCAGGCAGCTGATTCACGCAATGTCGTACAGGTTCATGGATTTTGGGGTAGTTGCATATGCATAGTGCGATATAGTGGATGAAATACAAACAGTGCATGATCAATGAGAGGTAGAAGGGAAAGCGCAAGTCGTGTTCCATCTAGATAGATGTCTCGAGTCGTAAAGGACGGGCACGATTGTCTGCAGCACCACGCGATAATCTCGACTCTGTTCATAAATTACATAAAGCGACGCAAAGCGCAAAGACCGACACAGTTTTAAGCAATAAGTTATTCTTGCCCCATTTTCCAATACTTCGAGTACTTGTCCCACCAAGCATCAATCCACGGACCGTTCGGATGTTCTCGTCGAGCCCAATGCATGAACTTCCGCGTACGACCCACATAAATTAAGCGAAAGGCGGTGCTCGCGTAAATATTCGAGTCGATAGCCACCTCCGCAAAGGTCTTGGATAAGAGCATTCGCACGGATGAAATCACACTTGGTAAGGAAGTCGACTACATGTCTTTCCATGTCTTCCGGTTTGCTGAATAGATTGGGCCTAGAGAAAGCGAAATCAAAGAGCTTAACCAAAGGTCGAGATTGGCCCGATTTAGGGTCATAGACCACCAGAACGTTGTGTTCATCGATGTCGAGGTGAATAATGCCCAGCTGGTGTATCTTGTAGACTGCTCGAAAGAGTTCAAGTGCCTATGGTTCTTGTTAGACTACTGTAGGATGTGGAACAACATGTTCTTACAATTGGATACCATGTAGTCTCTCCGTCAATCTCGCTGCCGAGCTCGCGACATATATGGTCTATGCGTGTTCCATAGATTCGCGACATGACGATGGCCATTTTCTCTTCATCCGAACTTGGAGATGTAACCTATGCATGGGTCAGAGGTAGTTTTATCATATCCGCGAGATTGCGCCCCATGAATGCGCCCACCAATTGAGGAATGACTGGTTCCCTGAAGAGAGGATAACTTCTCATAAGCATGTACTTCGGCCCAGGCCATGAGTTCATCCGTATAACGGTAGGAATTCTTCGATATTGGTTCTGGAATATCGAAATCGTACCACGTTTCATCTTCATATTCATCATCGTCGTTCTCATCGTTGGGAACAGGAAAGAGACTAGAGTCGAAGACTTCAGTACAAGGCTGTCTGTTTCTTTTGTTGATAGCTGGCGAGCTAATCGAGCCAAGCGTAAACCTGTGCCCATCTGTCAGGGCCTACGAGAGAGTGTTCAGTCGCAACAAAAGAATGGAGCCGGCGGCCTGAGAGAGACTTTCGAAAGTATATGGTGTTGGAGAGAGACGCTGTTTGGGCCTCAGAGAATCGGCGCCGATATCTGGCCAGTATGATGGAAATTTCAGCTTCCGTGTCAGACGTAGTTTGACTCGGAGCATGACAGTTGGGGCAACTCAGGCTTCAAGTGCGCTCGTGGCGCATTCGTTTTCTATTATTTTTGTCCCGGCACAGACTGAGACTCCTCTGACATAGTCTGTCATGTGGTGTCGAGCGCATACTGCGTAACCGATGTTGAGTCTTCGACGCCCTTCTAAGATGGGTGAGGAAATGACGCCGGGAAGGCCCTTGTAGTTTCGAGTAAGGTCATCGAGTTCTGCTAAAAGTACAAAAATAACCATGTTAAGGCTCCCAAAGTTTTCGGGGAAGGTTAAACTTGTCAACGAGTATCTCTTGATCAAAGGGAGTTCCAACTTTCGTACAAGGTCCTAAACGCTCCATCGTGCTTAGTGACAGGCCACGGACTAGGTATATAAGGAATCGAGTCGTCCAATGTCTTGATCACGCACAGTTCTTCCAACAACGCCAGTCGAGGGGCATACTGCGCACCCCAGTCAGCGAGGACACTGGGGTCAACCCGCAGTGTGAGCGAAGGTACTTGAGGACGCATGGGGAAGGTCTTCAAGAAGAAGTCGATGCCAAACTTCCCGGGATTGCGCAGGTTGATGGTGATATCCTGGAGGAGCGGCCATCCCTGTTGGGAATAGTTGTAGTCAAGAAGCTCCATAGGTCGCACTCCAACAGAACGCGAACGACTGTCGGAAAAGACAATCTTCTTGACACTTTCTGCCATACGGGCGAGAAGAAAATTATTATCGGAGATATTGCAATCAACAAGGAATAGACTGTGGAGATTTGGGGCGTCGACTAGATTATAGAGGAGTTCACTTTCGAAGCGAACTTGATGGAATGTCAGGGTTTCGAGGAGTGGCAGTTTCCAATGGGGGAAAACGTCCACGCTGAAAGTTTGCTTGCAAATTCGGAGGTTTCGTAATTTCGGGCTGACGATAGTCGATGCTACGTCGCCACCACGAGCCAGACAGATGTTGTCTAAGGTCAGGTTCGTCAAGTTGGCGACTAGGGGTTCAGGATAGAATGTGTCGTCGGAGTTTACGATGAGCGCCCTCTTGTCCTCAACGTTTAACACGTAAAGCGTGGAGAGATTGGATGTCGGTGGTAAGTATAGATAAAATCCGTAGATATCCATTTGGAATAGAGATAGCTTTGGAGCACCGTTCTTGAATATGACTGGGGAATTCGGGGCTCTCAACAATTGGATGTTATCACGAAAATGCAGTATTCGTGGGTCATTCCCTGTTACACCAAGGATGCAGAACGTTTCCAGATTTGGCGCTTCTAGATGTTCGAGCTGCTTAAAAAATGTCGACCCATGAAAGCCGTCGCGCGGGAAGAAGGTAAAGCTGCGCCATCGGCTTATATGAGGAAGCAGTGCCGACATCAGTGCTCCTCCACGAGGTGCCTTCGCCCTCCCTCTGAAGTCGATCCAAATATTTAGCAATGCAGATGCAGATCTCTCGAGGTAAGCATAGAGTCGTGGAAGGAAGTCGCGAGAATTGGACAGATACGCCGCGAAGTAGATGTTGGACCAGAAAGTGTGTACACCAAGACTGATAGCGCGCCACTGGCTGCACACGTGCGAGATGACGACCTCGACGTTACAGTTTCCCGTTGGGCCACTTTTTCCAGGCGAGAATGGGTCAGAGTTGGCTTCTATGAAGATTTTTATCAGAATTTCATTCGGGAGGTGAGCAATTGGGGCATTCTGTGCCAAAGTATGGTCAGACCTCTACGCTCTGAACATGGAGTTCGAGCAGGCTTACCTGAGGAGCGCCGGGAATCCCCCTAGCTGTCCTTCTCCTCCGCTTCTCCCTATCCTCTGGACCATTCTTGCCTGGCATACGTGAATCTAGAACCTGTTGATGTTATCGTCCGCAAGTTGTCAAGTAAGGTGGGGAGCAGAAACACGACAGCAGGAAGGGGAATATGTGCGCAAACCAATCTCGAGATTAGAAGATGGTGGTACGGAAGAAAGAGCCATGGCTGTGATATCTCTCAAAAATAGTGCGTACGTAAGCACCCACAAACCCACAATATGTCGTGCTTGCGCTCTACTTTTGAACATTTTTTGTAAGTTGTTCCTGCTGGTACCGCGGCGCACTGTATGTTCGCTCCCTAAGAATACGTCCCCATAGGCCAAACATAGAATATTTGCATGTAAAGCAAAAGTGTAATCAAAGCTCAATATGGATAGGCGTGTCCGAAGGAGTCGTGCTCCCTTGAGGTGTCCCTTCAACAACAGATGCAGGCGCTTCGTCATCTACGGACTCGGAAAACGATGGAATCGGTGATGGCTCCGCAGATTCAGGTATCACAGAGGGAAGTGTCTTTTCGACCAGCAAACTTGGTTCCGGGATCGATGACGACGAGAAGAGCACAGAAGCCAACGACGCCGTCAAACTCGCAACAGGTATCACGCTCGACACCACAGACGCCGCCGACGCCGCCACGCTCGCCAGCTTCTCAGACACCTCCGCTTCCGCTTGCACCCACGCACTCGCCACGCCCTTCTCCGCCTGCCTCAACAGCTTCGCATCATCGCCAAAGCTCGGTATAAACCGTGCCCACCAAAAAGCAATGCGTATCCCCCGATCTACGATACGCTGCTTGAGGATAAAGAGCACGACGAGGATGAAGAAGCCGAAGCCGGAGAGCATCAGGATGCGGTCCAGCCAGTCGCTCTTCTCGAGCGCGGTGACAAGCAGCTTGGAGGTGGACATGACGCTGCTGAGGGTGTCGTGCTGCAGGGAGGTCGAGTGCAGGGTCGAGGAGGATTCGTCGAGGAGCTGGGTGCTTAGCACGGAGCGCTCCAGTTCGGATTGCATAAGGGATATGGTGCGCCGTAATGCGTCGGTGACGTCCGAGTTGGCTTTCATTAGGGCATCTTCTCTGAAAAGGAGGGTTAGTATCAGTACAAATAAACATCAGGAGGTACTTACGTCGTTTTCTCGCTCGAGCTTTTTTCCGGTGAAAGTGCAGAAGGAGAGAAAGCAAGGAGTTCGTCTCTGCTCGCCTTCTGGTTTGCATCTATCGCTCGTTTGGACGCAGTAATGCAGCACGGGTGTCTCTCCGTAGACTTGATATACTCAATTAGCTTTTCTTTATCGAGACCAAGAGTACTTATGTTACTCACCCTTCGAGTTTTCGTTGCAAATCATTCACAATCTCTCTTAACTCCCTCCGGTTCTTCTCTCCCTGCTGATCGTCCACCATTATATCCAGTGTCTGAAAAGCTGTTCTTCACTAAGCATTACACATACAAATCATCTCTCAACTACACACCTCGATTGGCGCGACAACGCAAGTGTGTCCTCCCTGACATCGTCCGCGAGTTGTTGCTGCACCGAAAGTGGTCCAACGAACTTTCGAAGCTCTGGTACCGATGATTCCGAGATATGCTTGTATCTTCGTTCTGCTGCTGATATGAGCTCCAGTGCTTCTTCTGGTAGTCGACTTGGAATTGGAGGCATGGAGAGATGGAGGTTCGTAAACGTGTCAATAGACAGTCGGCTTTCTTGCGCAACGTGGCATGCGCGTTGCCGAATCTTCCGAAGTTTGGAGGTGAGGCCTCGAAGTCTAACCGTTGACAAAATGGAAGTATAGAGAAGGGGCAGTTCTCGGGCCTTGCCACATCGCCACGACAAAAGCCGCACGCTGATCAGTCTGTGGAGAATAAAGATACTGAGTTTGAATTAATATTATGTAATGCACAGCCACCGAGCCGCAGATCAGCGTTGACCTCGACGTCGATGTTCGTCTCTCCCCAGCGATTTTCGTCTCCCCTCTCCCTTCTACCATGCTGCCTGACTCTGTTGCAGGATAGGTCAGCTATTTGCGCCAAGGGCTTGCCTGTGCAAGCAGCAGAATTAGCCTGTGAAAACGAGACGCCACGGAAATGATTGGAAAACAACGCGTCGACAACGCCGCAACATCGATGACTGCAAGGATGTGGCTGATGCACGAAACAATGGATAGGATGTACAACAGTGCAGTGCATATGGTGGCATTGAGGGCTGCCTGGTGCATTCTATTTCATTGTTTTGGATATTTAAGTTCTAACTGATCACTGTTTCCTTACTTCTAGGCGCCTACCTTCCCCAAAACCACCTCCTTTGAATAGTCTTAAACATTTTTCTATTGTGTATATTTTTGCAGACTCGATGGCCTTCCGTCCTGCTCGCCTTGTACCCATCTTCGGACTTCCAGGGCGTCTACGACCCGGGTAGGTCATATGGCACGCTGTCGGAGACTCAAAATAATAAAAACCGAATGTGCTCACAAGCGCAACTTGCCACTAACTGTCATGTTCAAATTACGTCTTACACGGAGACTGAAATTTCCGTCACACTGGCCAGATATCGGCGCCGATTCTCTGAGGCCCAAACAGCGTCTCTCTCCGACACCATACACTCTCGAAAGTCTCTCTGCTGGCTCCCATTCTTTTGAAGCGACCGAGAATCTCTCGGTGGGCCCTGACAGGTGGTCACAAGTTTACGCTGGGTCGATATCATCCTCGCCGGCGTTTGAGAAGCAGGATAGCCTGGTACTCAAAGTCTTCGACTCTAGTTTCTTTCCTCTTGGACGTGACGATCCAACTTGGCCCGACATCAACGCTCCAGAACCGGTTTCGGAGAATTCTTACCGCTATACAGATGAACTTATGGCCTGGGCTGAAGTATATGCTTATGGGAAGTTATCCTGTCTTCAGGGGACTCTTATTCCGCAATTGGTGGACGTATTCATGGTGCGCTGCAATTTCCTCTACGTTATCCATCTATTTCTGACCATGCATAGGTTAAGTCTCCAGGTTCGGAACAAGAGAAGATCGCCATTGTAATGTCGCGGATCTATGGGACTCGAATAGATAATATATGTCGCGAGCTCGGCAGTGAGCTTGACGGAGAGACTGCGTGGTATCCAGTTGTAAGAATACATTGTGCCAAGTCTTACGGTAGTCTGACGAGAACCATAGGCACTTGAACTCCTTCGAGCAGTGTATGAGATACACCAACTGGGCATCATTGGCCTCGACTTCAACGAACCCAACATTCTGGTGGACTATGACCAAAAATCGGGCCAATCCCGACCCACTCTCAAGCTCTTTGATTTTGCCTTCTCTAGGCCTAGTGTATTCAGCAAACCGGAAGACATGGAAAGACATCTGGTCGATTTTATTACGAAGTGCGATGTCGTCAATATGGTGACTCTTATCCTCGACATTTGTGGAGGCGCGATAGGTCGACCTACATATCTAGTTGAACGTGGCCTTTCGCTTAATCTGAGGGTCGTAGGTGGGGTCATGGATTGGGCTCGACGGGAACATCTGACGATCCTTGGGTTGATGCTTGGTGGGACAAGTATTCTAAGTATTGGAAGTTTGATAACAACGCGTACTCGAGATTTGGGTTCGACGGGGCTTCAGAAAAAATTTGTAGTTTCAAACAATGACCTTACGCCTTAATATATTTGTATATCTCGAACTTATTGTTCTTATCGCCCGATGCTGCAACCACATTGACAATTTTTTCACTTCTTGGATATTGGCCATGTTCAGTTGTGCGTTCTTTATGGGTTTGTGCCGCGTCTTTGCCGGCTGGAGCTGCGGCAAATGCCGCGAGCCAGACGCGACGACGGGAATGCTCTGAACGCTCACCGAGACAATTCTCAGCGAAAGCTCGCATTCATTCAGGATCAGGTTACTCCGCCAGCATGCCATATATGACAACACGTAGTGAGAGGTTATAAATTCTGCTGCTGTACTCGAGTACACCTGCACGATTTGACTAACAATTCAGAGGCCAGGACGATTTCAAATTTCAAACGAGGCTGGTGGACGGATAACATGGCGGCTGACATGGATTCCACTTCTTGATTGTCAGCCACGGGCTATCGCCAGCCACATTCAGGCCTTGTTAGCCGCCTCAGAATGCACTTAAAAGGCGGGGCGGAGACGGTCAAATTCCTCACCTCGGACACACACCTTTCGCTCAACATTTCCACTATACATTTTTCGCGTATTCTTCGAAGGCTCTCACCATGCGTATCAGCATTTGCCTCCTCGCATTCGTCTCCTCCACCTTCGGGTTCAGGGTACTCACGCCCAACTCTGACGAGGGGACCAACCAAGGAGCTCAGCCGTGTGTATATCGTTTCCTGACCTTTGACACTATTCTAATTCTGTTCTATCAGACTTACCTGGAGCGTGTCACTTCCGATTCAAGCAGATTTAGTGTTTTTCTTGATAACCAGGTATACCTAATTACGTCTTGAAATTACCCTTCTACATTACTGATTTTTGTCTGCAGGAAATTGACGGGTTCACTCCCATGTTGCTTGCTTCTGATGTCGATGCGAAGCAATTGAAGACGAACCTCAGGCCCCCTAGTGGCGGATGGCCCGTCGGAAACAACTTCCGTGCTAATCTTGTTGCGAACGATGATCAGCCCAACAGTATCCTGGCCCAATCAAAGTACTTCGAGATCAAGAAGACCGCTGCCCCTGCCAAACCGGCTGACCCCGTTAAACCGAACAACTCGACGTCTCCCGACAAAGGGTCCGGTAAACCAGTCTCTCGTTTGCTTCATTTCGTGCTCGGTGCTCAATCTGATTTCCATAGGTTCACCACGGAATTCGACCCAAATCAAGCCTCTGTAACAGGCATGCGCAGTTATCCATACAGTTCTGGTTCAACGATGGCGAATGCGGCAAGTGAAAGGTGAGCGAACCCGTCGAATTCCTCCAAACGTCATCTTACTTAGTGCGTTCTTCGTCCAGTGCGAATTCGAATCCGAATGGTCAATTGAGCGACAACATGGTCCCTCTTATCCCAAATTCTGCTAACTCCAATATTTATTTCAACTCTGGCCTTTTAGGACTATCCCTTCTGTTAGCGGGTGTGCTTCTGTAATTTCTTCACGTCGATTTGATAATAGATGGGATATTCCCGGAAGCCTGGCGCGAGATTCGTGTGCAAAGATGTGCCCCAGCAAATAATGCCGCAGAGAAGTGTCCCTGAGTGGACGAGCTCATGGAAAAAGAGTCAGTTAAGCTCAAACTAAATATAATCGGAACCGCATTCAGCTCACCGCGGCGCCCGCACTATCTGTGTGACAGCGCTCATGCGGCGAGCTCTTATCTCTGGCGATGCCAGCGACCAAAGCAGTCTCCTCCTTCTCTCACCTCTTTTGAATTATAGTTCAGGACGATAGTATGACGATGGTATGTATCTGCATCACTCCTGCTTGCGCCAATAATATTGCAGCGGCAGGAAAACCTGAGGGAGGGACTGCACTTCGATTGTCTCATGGGGCCTTTTAAACACTTCAAATACTTGCCTTCCATGTTTATATTCCCCACCGTACATCCTTCTTCCTACCATGTGCGCCATCGTCTTCCGTCTAGCTTTTGTTACCTCTGCCTTCGCATATAGAATTCTCATTCCAAACACATCGCAAGGATGGACCAGCAAAGGCATCCAGCCGTACGTTTTCTTTCTCAAAATAGTAACAGTCCACCTAGTAATACCGCTTACTACAGACTTGAATGGCAGCGGAACTCAACCGACACGCAGACCTTCAGCGTCTACTTGGTTAATCAGGTATCTAGCAAACTGAACCTCATCCAGGTATAATCCCGCTGGAACACTCAACTCTTC
The DNA here is from genome assembly GCA_009935795.1 of Pholiota adiposa. Classification (NCBI taxonomy): domain Eukaryota; kingdom Fungi; phylum Basidiomycota; class Agaricomycetes; order Agaricales; family Strophariaceae; genus Pholiota; species Pholiota adiposa. Next base: position 72,283 of record QEYC01000244.1, on the reverse strand, counting down.
TCTAGCAGCAAGCGACTAGCTTCAATCCCCAGCTCCTCGACCAAGACGTCGACGGTCTCGCCCTGCAATTCGGATGCAACCCACCTCAAGGGGGCTGGCCGATTGGGAGTGGGTTCCAAGTCAATTTAGTCCCAAGCGATGCTTCTCCAAATTTTGATATCCTGGCCCAGTCGGCTGTTTTTAATATCACAGTGGCGCCGACGCCGACGCCGACTACTACGGTTCAAACGTTCGTCTTCCTTATTTGTGGTCCGGAGTTTTTTTTTGGACGCTTATGGTTTGCTATAGGGTGAGCGCAACAACGTCGTCGCAGACTACTATTGCCCCGACGAAGAATTTTGCGCTTCAGAATGTCCCAAATTATATTCCAGAGTTGTCAGGACTGCTCTTCCTGTTGTACTCAGTACTTTCTTGGCTTTGAATGGCAATAACCAAGACGTCAGACCCAATGAACTCCAAAGTTCCGTGACCCATGAAATTCTATGAATCGCTCTTAGGTTGACAAATTCTCCTTTGGTATTACCACACCTGCAATTGTTCGTTTGATTGAAGTCAAATTTGTCCAGAACTGATAAGACTGACCCTTCTCCCATCGTAGGCTTGTTACTTCATGACTTAGCTGAGATTGGGAAAGGTCTGCATATATGTCTTTGAATCTGTTAAGCTTGATGAGCGGTCAAGCGCTTCATAGGATTTGCGTCCGTCATTGCATCGAAAAGTGGCCCAAGAGCCGGTACAATGTTCTCGATATGCTGGCATGAGGGCGATGAAGAAATTAGAGCCACTTCATGGATAAAATATGCATCAGGATACGCACTCGAACTTGTCTTTGTAACACATCGCCGACTGATAACATCTCAACTTGGAAAGGATTATAAGGTTCATCCGGCTCAGGATAACCGCGTAGGTTGAAACCAAAGAACCGAGTATCCCGGAATTTGTCGATAGGAATATCTAAGGGATATTGCATCGATTGTCCGAAGTCGTAGAGGGCATATTTTGTGACAGATCGTTTCAACAGGCCTTTAAGGTAAAACTTGCGAACATCTGCAAGAACGTTGATCCCAAGATTTTGGGAAAGAAAGTCGAAGTGGACGATGTGATGGTCATGAAGGAATTCGAATACCTTTCACAAGTCATTCAGTAGAGCATTATATTCCAGAAGTGCTTCGTACCTCTAGCATTGACTGTGCAAACCACATCAGTTCGTCAACAGTTCCGAAATCCAGCCAAAGGCCGTCATGCCACCTTTGGTATACATTAGCCGCCGCAGATATGTACTCAACCTTTGTTAATACCCACCTGGGCATGATGACGAAAGTGTACTGCTGAAATTGGATGAATTCAATGACTGGTATTGTGTGGTTTCTGGGGTCTTCACGCATTTTCTCCGTATTGAGCGTCTGCAGAATTTCAAGTTCATTTCATTTCGTATTATTTGCCACAATCCTGCAAGTAAATATGACGTGTAATGAGCGAACCAATTCTCAGGAGTATGTGCATAGCGTACTTGATTATCACATCCTGTCCCAGAAGGTCGCGAGCCGCCCACACATGGAGCGACTGTTCGATGAGTCAGTGAAATTGAACCTATGTACCGGAGAATGAGGATGAAATTTGCTTACTGAGCAGTTGAAAGTTGCTTCATGGTCCTCATTGTACATACGACGTGCGTAAGGGTATACCGGAATATTTCTTCGTCGAACTTCTGGGTCTGAGGGAGCTGGAATAAGCATAGAGCTTTGTGGTGGCCTGAAAAAAGCATAGAAGATGTAACCACGCGAGGCGAAAAATGGTTCCAAGAATCTGCACGCCCTATAAAAATCGTCTAGTTCACGCCTCATCTGCTCTATATCCATCTCATCATCTGCGATGCCACTGAACATCCAGGGCTCCAGATCCTTAGGTAGCGGGGCGGGTAGACCAGGAACCGTAGCGCGAATAGTCCAAATCATCCTATTACAAAGAGTTCTGACAGAGGGGGTACGATTTGAGATGTAAAAGCAAAGTTGGGATAGTCACAGCGACGGAGAGTGTCTTTATTGCTGCATAACTGAGATGTATGAGTGACATGCCATGAAAGAATGAATCTGGAGAAGCATTGCAATGATGCTGCAGGACGAACAAGCTTAAGGTTGGGAGTTGGCACAGCCACTTGTGTTTGTCACTTTTTCCCATGATTTCCCACGGAAGGTTCAGTCCACCAGAAACGGCGCTCTCTTCGAGACTTTAGTACTTAGTATTCACTAGTCATTCATTCATCTTTGTTGTAATATTACTCGTACATTCCATATTAGGAAAGTATGACTCGGCGCTTACTGAGCGCCTACCTCGACAAGTCACTTACTTTATATGACTTAGTCCACACTGCCTCGATTCCCTTAGATAGTAATTAATGTATTATGACTCATGTAAGTAGAATAGTATATAAGGGCTGTAGGTACAATAGAATCAAAACTTACTCTCTTGTTCCCATACCACCACCTTCCTCTCAATCTCTCAACAGGTTATGGGCCCCGAGCTCTATAATTAATAACTCGATCACTAAAGTCTAACTCGCACATCAATCTATTAATATCGTTGTCATGTCGGAAGAATTTACTACGACTGGTCCGTACCGGATCCCTATGCTGAAGGCCGATAATTGGATGCCCTGGAAGCGAAGAATGCTTGCGGTATTCACCGACCTTGGACTGGAATGCCACATTGAAGATGGCGCAAAAATACCAGAATCAGCCGACTCCGATAAGCCGACAGCCGCTGAGCTAGACGCACAAAAGAAATGGCGAGAACGCGACGCGAAGGCGCGATGCCGAATTGAATTGTCGATTTCGGATGCGGAAATAATCCACATCAGCGGAGCGACAACGGCACGTCAAATGTGGGAACAACTTACCACGGTCAAGGAATCCAAAGGCCGATTAGGAATATTGGCAACTCGGCGATCGTTGTATAGGGCAACGGCGGGAGATGGCTTCGACATGGTAGAGCATATCTCAAAATTACGGCAACTACAAGAGGAACTACATGTGATGGGTAACAAATAGTGTTTGGAAGTCCTGTTGCAAGACTGGCAAAAAACAGAGACTGAACTGGACTACAACCTGTATGGACCGGAATATAAATAGACCGGCAAAGACTGCAACTGCAGTCCAGTCTGTGGTCTAACAGCATTTGGAAATAATGAAGACCGAGCAAAAACTGATTTAAACTGGTTCAAACGGGTCTTTTACCTTGTAAATTAATACAATTGTAGGGGAAAACTATCCCATTTGATCGCGTGTAAAATCATAATTTTTACCTCAGAACTGCTTGAGTTATTGTTAAATTAGTATTTAAGTGCTCAAAAATGGTTTTTCCAATGTTTCATTTGTTAAGCAACCTAGCCTTTCATAAATAAAGATATAGGTAATACATAAAATAACCTTTCTAACAATGTCAAGAGTGTAGTATTTGGTCAAAAACTCATTAAGTTATTAACATCTTTGTGTTTTCTACTCATTTTAAGCAACTGTAAACACTTTTATCAGCATTTTAATGGTTAAGTGTGTGTACCTTTTGTAAATGCACATAGTGGTAGTCATTTAAAATAGCCTTTGAACACATATAAAATCATAATTATTGAATTAGAACTGACCAAGCTATAAGCAAATGCGGCCAAGTACACTCTTTCACCTAGATTAATCACTCTGTACATAGTCTCTACCTATTTACTACATAAAATACTGGTCCAAACCAGTCGTAAACTGGTCTAGACTGCAACTGGTTCAGACTGATCCATCAACCGCAAAAAACCACCCTAAACCAACGTGAACCAGTCTCAAGCAGTCTCACCCGGTTTTTTGTGGTCTGTAAACTTGTGGAGACCGGTCTTGGTCTCAGTCTTCAGTTTTTGGGAGAAAAAACTGGACTGGACTGGACTTTCAAACACTAGTAACAAAGTTCCCGATGAGGATTTTGTAATGATTTTAATTACATCCCTTCCGGAATCATGGGATACCTACACAACCTCGTATTTGGGCTCGAGCGGCAACAGGCCGCAATTATCCTCACACGAGCTAGTTGCTATATTAATGGAGGAAGATCGACGCCGCAAATCTAGATCAGGTGATCAGAACGCCGGAACGTCATTGCAAGCGCAAAGAAATAATAAAGGCAACAGCGCACGATCTACGAAATTGGAAAACACTGATCAAGAGTGTTACAATTGCCATAAGAAGGGCCACATATCAAATGATTGTTGGGCCAAAGGCGGAGGACGCGAGGGACAAGGTCCCAAAGGCCGTAAAGGGCCAAATCGAGCAGGACGCGCGCATCAGGCACAAGATTCGATCACATCAAACCTTAATGATACGGGCCATCATGCCGCGTATATGGCATTAGCGCCCATCGAACAATCCCGCGATTTTTCGAAATACGATTGGTTACTGGACTCAGCCACTACGTCACATATTTGCACAACTCGAGAGGCATTCACTGAATATACGCCACTCAAGAATTCAACCGTGCAAGGCCTGGGAAGTCCAGCAACTGCAGAGGGACGCGGCACTATTAGTGTTAATTTTGCCGTAGATGGAAAGACATTGCGACATCAATTACGTGATGTGCTCCATGTCCCTAAGGCACCCAATTGTCTATTATCAGTCAGTCGACTCGACGACGCGGGAGGACATGTCAAATTTACGAGAGGAGAGTGTCTCCTACTTGATGCCAAAAATAGAACGATCGGAAAAGGAATCAAGTCTAATAGACTTTACCTTTTATCGGCGCGCGCGCAATTCCCGGAGACGGAGAGGGCAAATTATGCTTCTTCTCAGAAGCTCACGTGGGATCAATGGCACCGGAGATTTGGACATATCTCGATGTCAGCACTGCAGCAACTTAATCGCGAGAACCTCGTTAATGGAATGACGATCGATCAAACGTCAATTCCGTCGCCGACCTGCGAAGCTTGTATTCAAGCAAAACAGACGCACAAACCTTTCCCGAAAGAAGCCGAACATCGATCACAGATCGCGGGAGAAGGATTTATGAGCGATGTATGGGGACCAGCCGGAGTGAAGTCAATCGGAGGATTTAAATATTACATATCCTTCACGGATGATGCTTGCCGTTTTAGCACCGTCAAATTCTTAAAGGACAAGACCGAAGCTACCCCACGTATAAAGGATCACGGCACAATGATCGAACGCAAATTTGGGAAGTTCCCAAAATGGATGCGCTTCGACAATGGGAAGGAATTAATTAATGCGGAAACAAAGGCATGGGCAGCTGCACGCGGGATTGATATACAACCCACGGCACCCTATTCACAGGCGCAAAATGGCGTAGCTGAACGCTTTAATCGCACGCACCTAGAATTAGCTCGAGCAATGCTAATTTCGAAGAAACTACCAGATTTCTTATGGGATGAAGCCGTGTCACACGCAAATTACCTTCGAAACCGAGCGCCTACACGGGCGCTAAAGGGCCGCACACCCTACGAAGCATGGAATAATGCAAAACCGAGTGTGGCTCACCTCAGGGAATTCGGATGTGATGTTTGGGTACTCGACGAGGCAATTAACTGTTCAAAATTGCACGCCAAATCGCACAAAATGATATTTGTAGGCTTTAATGATGCTACGAAATCAGTACGATATTACGACGCCCAACACCGCTCAATCAAAGTCAGCCGGAATTTTACGTTCAATGAAAATGATGAACCGCGCGAACTTGAAATAATCACCGACATACCGAGTTTGCCATCCGAGGGGGAGCCAGCACCAAGTTCAGATGTCAAAGTCGAAGACATTAGATCTCCACAAGTTACAATGGAAGATTTACTTGAACAAAATAAAGAACAACGTCAACTACGAGATAGGACAACTAGAATTGATTATTCAAAGGTCCATAATCCCCAATCTCGAACCCCTTCTTCAAGATTTAATTCCCCAGCACCTACATCATCACCACCTCAAGATTTAGCTCGTCCTACGGAATCTTCCAAAGCTAAAACAGTGGAACGAACCATGATGATGATAAACGAAGAATATTCGATGATATCATTCGAAGAAGATGATTTACCTTCGAAAATCGATGAAGCGCTGGCAGGAGATAATAAAGACGAGTGGAAGGAGGCTATAGACGAAGAATTATCAACACTACACCAAATGGGTACCTGGGAGCTTACAGACTTGCCAGAAAATCGAAATGCCATTGGATGCAAGTGGATATTCACCAAGAAACATGACTCACAAGGAAAGGTCATTAAATTCAAGGCACGTTTAGTTGCACAAGGATTTTCTCAGAAGCCCGGAATGGACTATAGCAATGATGGAACATTTGCACCCGTCATGCGCTTCGAGACTTTGCGGGCGCTTATTGCGCTATCAGCAATTCACGGATGGGATTTACGTCAACTTGACGTCAAAGGCGCTTACTTGAATGGATATATTCAAGAAGAATTATATATGCGACAGCCACCCGGATCAGATGACGGAACTGGACGCGTATGCCGACTTAGACGCTCGCTTTACGGACTCAAGCAGGCAGGCAATGTCTGGAATAAAGAATTCAACACTGCAATGAAGGATTTAGGCTTTCAGCGCTTAAAAGCCGATTACTGCTGCTACAAGCGCCGAGATGGCGATGACTTCGAGATATTATTAGTCTGGGTAGATGATATACTCTCGATTGCGAGCGCTAATACTCGGAACGACCTCGTAGAATCCCAACTACGTCAGAAATTCGATATCAAATCACTTGGACAACCTTCTATGCTACTAGGCATGAAAATCACTCAAGATATTGAAAAGCGAACCATATCTATTTTGCAAACAGCATACATCAATCAGTTGCTAAAGAAATTCGGTTTAGAAGATTGTAATACAGTTTCGACGCCGATGGACCCAAACGTGAAGCTAGACAATCTAAACGAAGTTCAAAGCGACGAAGAAATGATTAATCGAGCATCAGCAAGCTATGCAACACTCATAGGTTCACTTATGTACCTAGCACACGGAATGCGTGGTGATATAGCATACGGAACACAGAAGCTTGCTCAATACACGAAAAATCCACAGCCTGTCCATTGGACCGCTGTCAAACGAATATTCCGATACCTTAAAGGAACACGGAATTACGCACTTACGTATGGAGGATCCGAAGAAGAATTAACGGACGACCTCAATATATATTGCGACGCCGACTGGGCCGCTGACGCCGATCGAAAATCAATCAGCGGATACGTCTTCAAAATTGCAGGAGGCGCAGTCGCATGGAGCGCAAAGAAACAGAGCACGGTAGCTCTATCCACAGCGGAAGCCGAGTACACCGCCGCAACTCATTGTGCCAAACAAGTACTTTGGTACCGTTCATTATTCAATGAATTAGGATTCAATATCCCTACAACCTCAACGATATTCTCAGACAATCAGGCCGCCGTTTCAATCGCACATCACCCAGAATTTTATTCGCGAACGAAACACATCGATATCTCGTTACACTTTCTACGCGATCTCGTACAGAATGGAACTTTAAATATTGTCTACATCAATACTCAAGACAACCTGGCGGACCTATTCACCAAAGGATTAACTCGTACAATCCATCAAGATTTCACACACGAAATTGGAATCTTGGACCTGTCCGAGTAAGGGGGAGTGTTGTAATATTACTCGTACATTCCATATTAGGAAAGTATGACTCGGCGCTTACTGAGCGCCTACCTCGACAAGTCACTTACTTTATATGACTTAGTCCACACTGCCTCGATTCCCTTAGATAGTAATTAATGTATTATGACTCATGTAAGTAGAATAGTATATAAGGGCTGTAGGTACAATAGAATCAAAACTTACTCTCTTGTTCCCATACCACCACCTTCCTCTCAATCTCTCAACAATCTTTTATCTCGATATGACTGTTAATGAGACATTTTTTGCATCTGAATATACGACTATGGTCTACAGCGTAGCCTACTTAATAGACCAACCGACCAAGGTATAAGTCTTTCAAAAGATAGCCTCGTACCCCCTTTGGACGACGTTTGTGCAAAGATAAAGACCGTGAACTTGCTGGGTATTTTCTGCCGTCCCTTCACTGTTAGGTATTATCGGGTTACCGTTCTCATTGGACACGCACTGAAGTGGCCTACTTGAACACTATATGCCTAGTCGACGGACGACATTCCGAGACGTGCACGTCGACATTGAATACCTCGAATGATGTAATTCAATACAGGCCAAAGAAAAACATTGAAAACAAGATAAGATTGTGTGACAGTCAGACAAGAGCATAGTGCATAGGGTTTATCTACATTTATGATTTCTCAGAGCTTCTGACCCAGATACGATATCATAGACCCGTACAACGAGAAACGGAGGGTACATCAGGTCAGACGGCCTCCAAGTTTGCTTCAGGAATCCAGTAGTAGGTCATGGTAGTTCCATTAGCTTCCTTACGTGTAAGGGTATACTTAAAGCCCTAAGGAGATCGGCAAATGGTCAGAGAAGGCTTCCCAAATAATGAGATAAAATCTATCCTTACCATAGACACACGATTGGCGTTGAAGTTCGTAGCTTCGGCACTCTGGACTTTTAAAATGGAGCCCTCGTGGAGATAACAGGCTATATTAGAGAAGCTGGCCTTAACCCTGACCATGCTGCCGTTTGCAAACTGTGGTAGTAGAATTTTGACTGGTTAATACGAGCAGTCAACTCTCTTCTGAATGAGACTTACTTTCTGTGGCATGTTGAGAATATAACAGAATATTTCAATGAGTGCGTATGCGCTTGTCGGTTTGCGGGGTGAGTGATATACTCAGTGATGGTTCTGGAGGAGGAACGTCGAATAAGACTCGTATTTATACCTTTCTCTGGAAGATACCCCCTTTAAGACCCCCTCTGTAACGCATGATAATAAACCAATATCCAATTCCCATTTAAGAGGACCAAGATTTAGTGGATCGTCAAAAGCGTCCGGCAAAGCCACTCCTAACTTGGTAGTCGAGTCATTGTCAGGGACGGACCTTAAATGTGGAGTCAAAGAATATATGCACATTCAGAGATCGCATCACCGAAATCTCAACACTATACATCCTTGGGAATCCCAGGATTCTCAAATCATCGTAATCTCCGCGAAATGACTATGAATCTTCCAAGTTCTCCTTCGGCGTTACAACTCCTACATATATATGAGTGACAGAGAAATCCTGCGAGAACTGAGACGAACCATTATCCCAAAATAAGTTGGTTACCTTCTGAGTTAGTTCTGCTTTGGAAAGATTTGAATATATCTTGTTGAATCTGTTAAGGGCTTCACGAGCCGTCAAACGCTTGTTGGCATCTGGGTCCATCATCGAATCGAAGAATGGGCCTAACGCTGGAACAATATTTTCAACATGCTGTTTGTAGAATCGGCCGACAGAAATCAGAATGACTATAGAATTTGAGTGATTGTAACGTACTCGAACTCGTCGTTGTAAAACATCTCCAACTGATAGCATTTCCACCTGGAACGGGTTATAAGGTCCTTCAGGCCGAGTATAACCACGTAATTCGAAGCCGAAGAACCGAGTATCTTCGACCTTGTCAATCGGAATGTCCAAGGGATATTGTTTGGAATTTCCGAAGTCAAAGAGGGCGTATTTGGTTACGGATCGCCCCAGTAAGCCTTTTGCATAAACGTTGTTGACATTTGCAAGGACATTGATACCAAGATTCTGGTCAAGAAAATCGAAATGAACAATGTGATGTTCATGAAGAAAGTCAAAAACCTTCGACGAATAGTTCAGTAGACGGTTGGAGCCGCTTAAAATGGATATGTAATACCTCCAGCATCGATTGTGCAAACCACATAAGTTCATCAACAATTCCAAAGTCTAGCCAAAGGCCATCATGCCACCTTTTGAAGCTCTTAGCTGAGAGGAAAAAATCATCTTTTCCCGATACTTACCGAGGCATGATGAGGAAGGTATATTGTTGAAATTTGATAAATTCAATAACTGGTATCGTATGATTTCTGGGATCCTGGCGCATTTCTTTAGTGTTGAGTAATTGGAGAACCTCGAGCTCGTTTCTTTTATTATCATCTGCGACAATCCTAGAAGTAGAATTAGAATTAATAGGTAATCAGTGCACATTGACCCTGGAAGAGGGAAAACTTACTTGATGACAACATCACGCCCTAAATGATCTCGAGCCGCCCAGAGTTGTAGAGACTGTCCAATGACCATTTAGGTCATGAATATATTTGAATAGAGCGACTCACCGAGAAACCGAAGGTTGCCTCCTTATCCTCCTTGTAGACGCGCCGTGCATAGGGGTACACCGGAATGTTTTTTCGTTGAATATCCGGATCCGAAGGAGCTGGAATAAGCATATTACCATGCCGTGGCTTGAAAAAAGTGTACAACGTATAACCATGCGAAGCAAAAAATGGTTCCAAAAATTTCCACGACCTATAAAATGTATCAAGCTCCCGTCTCATTTGCTCCATATCCTCATCTGCAGCTTGACTGAACATCCAGTGTTCCATACTTGGAGGAAGCGGAGCAGGTAGACCAGGAACCCTAGCACGAATAGTCCAGATCAGCCGATCACAAAGAGTTCTGATGAAGGGATATGACTTGAGGTGGAAAAGTAACATTGGGATAATGAGGGTTGCAAAGAGAGTCTTTGCTGCTGCTGAATTGAGATGAAGGGATGGCATAGCCCGAAAGAATGAATCTCGAAAGGTAACGAAAAAGCACAACGAAGGTTGTTGTAGTCAACGGAAGAACCACCAGCACAGCCACCCATGTTCGTCACTTTTTCCCCATGATTTCACACGGTAGTTGCACGCTAGACTGAATTTCAACCAGAAACGGCACTCTTGGCAATTCATTTATCATCCGTGCATCTTTCATCTCGATATCTGACTATCGAAAAGCACAGTCATCCACTCCGATGGAAGACTCATTGTTCAAGACGATCGACGAATGGCGTCCTGAAGAAACAGACGACGGATCGTGGATCTCCACCGCGCATTATGAGAGGTTCCTCAAATGCTGGGATTTTTTGCGACCATTTTTTGCTTCTCGAGGATATATTCTTTATGAATATGGTCCCCAGCGGTGGAATAATCATCCACCCGAGCAAGATATAGTTCCTTCAGAAGACGCGTTCCCCTACGGACGACGTTTGTCCAAAGCCCGCGAGAAATTTATTACTCCACCGGTGCGTATCGGAACTTGTCTGAAATATATGCACATTTGCGTAAATTGTAGTGTCTTCGTCTTTGGGCAGCGAGAGACCAGCTTGGACATGACGTTGTGATAAAGTTAGTGATGTTGAGAATAATTGGGCCTCGATACGACTAATACATATTTCGCAAAAGAATTGTTCCTAAAGGTGAACTTGACGTTCTGCGCTATCTTAACACAGTCTGAGAAAGCACAATTAGATCCTCGAAATCATACCATTCCCCTCATCGACTATGGTACAATCAGTGGACTATCATTCGCTATATTACCAAGGTGTTCCTAAATTGTCAACTGTAATTTATATTTCTGAGAGCGGTTCATCTGCTAGGTGGGACTCTACCATAACGGTAGCGGGAACAATTAGAGTATTGCTGCGGCGCCCACATACGTAGTCTCGAACCAGAAGTCCTGGGAAGATTGTGGCGGTGCCAACCCATTCAGGCTGCGCCATCAGGAGGAATTACTTGGTAGAATATCCGGCGATCACACAGTCTCAATCGAGTTGGGAAAACTTATGTCATCACTTTTACTAATCACACCTGAGCCGTAGATATTCTACCAAGTAGACTGGCTCGAGTCTACCACATACGCAAACTTTGCCCGATCAGTGATCACCAACCTCTCCATTTCGTCGTCAGGGGGGTAGGAACCGGGTATTCTACATAGGACAAAGGAGACTATGCGTAGCAGGTCGCCACGCGGACGCTCCGTGTTCACTGTTCAGCACAGACGACTGATTCCTAAATATGGACGTCCTTTTATTCAAGCTCCACGGACCACCTCTGGGTACAGCGCGCAGGAACCATACATAGCTCCCATGAATGTATGATCCAGTGACATGTTGGCTATAAAGTATATTGCACCTGAAATTGTTCGGCTAGAATCATGGGGTTGAGTCTTCGAGCTATTCCTAACCTTCGTTCATTAAGAAAAGTAGCTGTAGGGCAGTACATCAAGGGCACAGTTCACCGATAGCTACCCTGCCTCGCCAAAGATACATAGAGGATATTGTCATTTTAATCTGAGAAATCTGAATGCATATCCGACTACTTATTCATCATCATCTACTGGCGTTCTCTTAGCCGGCAAAAGGTCAGCAATATTTATCCCACCAAGCAGATACCCAAGCATCGTTTGGGTATTCTCGATGTGCCCAGTCCCAAAATTTATACCTACGGCCTAGATAATCTGTCGAAAGTCCGTGTTCACTTAAGTAGTTGGATCGTGCCCATCCAGCTCCACATACGACGTGGAAACGATTTAATGCCATAATATCGAACTTGGTATGTTGATGGACGTTATACTTTTCATGTCCTCTGGCGTGTCGAAATCATTTGGTCTGGCAACGGCGAAGTCGAAGAGTTTAATGGAGGGTCGAGAACATCCAGGTTTTTGGTCATCGCGACCAAAATGTTCTCCACGCGAATGTCGAAACCAGTTATTCCCAGTTGATGTATATCATATACCCTTCGAACGAGTTCTAGCGCCTAAGTTTCTTGTTAGACTACTACACGACACGCAATGGAATGTAACGAAATACTCACAACGGGATACCAACCGGTCTCTCCATCGAGTTCGCTCCCCAGCTCGCGACATACTTCGTCTATGGTGCGCCCATGTATGCGCGACATGGCGATACCAAATCTCTCTTGATCCGAATCCGGGACTGCACCTAGAATGATTCAGAACATGAAGGAATTAGAGTGAAAAAAGCGAACCATGAATGCACCTATTAGGCGCGGAATTGTGGTCCCCTGCAACGAATTTAATTTCGAGTAGGAGTACACTTCTGTCCAAGCCATGAGTTCATCTACAAACCGGTAGCAGCTATCTGATCTAGGGAGTGGCACATTGAGGTTGAACCTCAGAGGATCGTCCGGGTCAAAAGGAAAGGAAGCAGGATCGAAGACCTTGAGAACGAGATTGTCCTGCTGTCTAGACACCGGGGAAGACAAAATCCGCCGTAAACTTGAGACCATTGCTCCGGGCCCACGTAGAGATTCTCTGTCGCCACAAAAAAGAGTGGGGGCCGCCGGGAGATTTTCGAAGGTGTACGGAGTCGGTGATAAGCCTTGTTTTGGCTTCATGTAATCATTGACGACATCAGGCCAATAAGAAGGGAATTTCAGGCGACGTGTCAGACGTAAGATGAACATGGAGTGGGCGGTTAATAACCAAGCAACTGTCCCAAACTTTTCAGGCCGCGGTATACTCAACCGTAGGATGCCAGCTCTACGACTCGGCGCGGTCCTCACTATGGCTTTCGCTTAATCATCATTTCCCACGGCTTGCAAGCTTTTCTTGCAGAGTCGGCGGACTTCTGAGTCTACAGCACACTCCTTGTCCTTCGACATAGTCGGGGAAACGGAACCGCGCTTTTCTGGCTCAGGGTCCTAGGATTAGGTTCATCCTCGAGGCCCTCACCTTCAAACTTTAAAAGATTCAGCAACGCGCACGCCACGCTGCACAAGAAACCCGACGACACGTTTACGAATCTTGACCTCATCTCCATCTCTCCATGCCTCCGATTCCAAGTCGACTACCGGAAGAAGCACTGGAGCTCATATCTGCGGAACGGAGTACAAACATATCTCGGAATCATCGGTACCAGAGCTTCGAAAGTTCGTTGGACCACTTTCGGGCAGCAACAACCGAGGCGCGATGATGTCAGGGAGGACACACTTGCGTTGTCGCGCCAAATCGAGGTGTGTAGTTGAGAGATGATTTGTATGTGTAATGCCTTAGTGAAGAACAGCTTTTCAGACACTGGATATAATGGTGGACGATCAGCAGGGAGAGAAGAACCGGAGGGAGTTAAGAGAGATTGTGAATGATTTGCAACGAAAACTCGAAGGGTGAGTAACACAAGTACTTGTGGTCTCGATAAAGAAAAGCTAATTGGGTATATCAAGTCTACGGAGAGACACCCGCGCTGCACTGCTCGCGTCCAAACGAGCGATAGATGCAAACCAGAAGGCGAGCAGAGACGAACTCCTTGCTTTCTCTCCTTCTGCACTTTCACCGGAAAAAAGCTCGAGCGAGAAAACGACGTAAGTACCTCCTGATGTTTATTTGTACTGATACTAACCCTCCTTTTCAGAGAAGATGCCCTAATGAAAGCCAACTCGGACGTCACCGACGCATTACGGCGCACCATATCCCTTATGCAATCCGAACTGGAGCGCTCCGTGCTAAGCACCCAGCTCCTCGACGAATCCTCCTCGACCCTGCACTCGACCTCCCTGCAGCACGACACCCTCAGCAGCGTCATGTCCACCTCCAAGCTGCTTGTCACCGCGCTCGAGAAGAGCGACTGGCTGGGCCGCATCCTGATGCTCTCCGGCTTCGGCTTCTTCATCCTCGTCGTGCTCTTTATCCTCAAGCAGCGTATCGTGGATCGGGGGATACGCATTGCTTTTTGGTGGGCACGGTTTATACCGAGCTTTGGCGATGATGCGAAGCTGTTGAGGCAGGCGGAGAAGGGCGTGGCGAGTGCGTGGGTGCAAGCGGAAGCGGAGGTGTCTGAGAAGTTGGCGTGCGTGGCAGCGTCTGCGGCGTCTGTGGTGTCAAGCGTGATACCTGTTGCGAGCTTGACGGCGTCGTTAGCTTCTGTGCTCTTCTCGTCGTCATCGATCCCGGAACCAAGTTCTTTGCTGGTCGAAGAGACACTTCCCTCTGTGATATCTGAATCTGCGCAGCCATCACCGACTCCATCGTTTGCCGAGTCCGTAAATGACGAAGCGCCTGCATCTGTTGTTGAAGAAACACCTCAAGGGAGCACGACTCCTTCGGACACGCCTATCCATATTGAGCTTTGATTACACTTAGCTTGACTAAGTTTACTTGCAAATATTCTGTGTTTGGCCTATGGGGATGCATTCTTAGGGAGCGAAAATACGGTGCTCCACGGTACCAGCAGAAACCCTTCATAAAAAATATTCAAAAGGAGAGCGCAAGCGCGACATATTGGGGGTTTGTGGGTGCTTACTTATGTACGCACTATTTTTGAGAGATGTCGCAGCCTTGGCTAATCTCGCGATTGGTTTGCCCACATATTCCCCTTCCTTCTGTCGTATTTCTGCTTACCATCTTACTTGATAATTTGCGGACGATAACATCAACAGATTCTAGATCCACGTATGCCGGGCAAGAATGGTCCGGAAGAGAAGGAGAAGCGGAGGAGAAGGACAGCTAGGGGGATTCCCGGCGCTCCTCAGGTAAGCCTGCTCGAACTCCATGTTCAGAGCGTAGAGGTCTGACCATACTTTGGCATAGAATGCCCCAATTGCTCTTCTCCCGAACGAAATTCTGATAAAAATCTTCACAGAAGCCAACTCTGACCCATTCTCGCCTGGAAAAAGTGACCCGACGGGGAACTGTAACGTCGAGGTCATCATCTCGCACGTCTGCAGCCAGTGGCGCGCTATCAGTCTTGGTGTACACACTTTCTGGTCCAACATCTATTTCGCGGCGTATCTGTCCAATTCTCGCGACTTCCTTCCACGGCTGTACGCTTACCTCGAGAGATCTGCATCTGCATTGCTAAATATCTGGATCGACTTCAGAGGGAGGGCGAAGGCACCTCGTGGAGGAGCACTGATGTCGGCACTGCTTCCTCATATAAGCCGATGGGGCGTAGCTTTACCTTCTTCCCGCGCGACGGCTTTCCTGGGTTAAGCAGCTCGAACATCTGGAAGCGCCAAATCTGGAAACGTTCTGCATCCTTGGTGTAATAGAGAATGACCCACGAATAATGCATTTTCGTAATAACATCCAATTGTTGAGAGCCCCAAATTCCCCAGTCATATTCAAGAACGGTCCTCGCTTCGAAAGTGAACTCCTCTATAATCTAGTCGACGCCCCAAATATCCACAGTCTGTTCCTTGTTGATTGCAATATCTTCGATAACAATTTTCTTCTCGCCCGTATGGCAGAAAGTGTCAAGAAGATTGTCTTTTCCGACAGTCGTTCGCGTTCTGTTGGAGTGCGACCTATGGAGCTTCTTGACTACAACTATTCCCAACAGGGATGGCCGCTCCTCCAGGATATCACCATCAACCTGCGCAATCCCGGGAAGTTTGACATTGAATTCTTCTTGAACATCTTCCCAATGCGTCCTCGAGTACCTTTGCTTACCCTGCAGGTCGACCCCAGTGTCCTCGTTGACTGGGGTGCGCAGTATGCCCCTCGACTGGCGTTGTTGGAAGAACTGTGCGTGATCAAGACATTGGACGACTCAATTCCTCAGTCCGTGGCCAGTCACTACGCACGACAATGGAGCGCTTAGGACCTTGTACGAAAAGTTGGAACTCCCTTTAATCAAGAGATACTCGTTGACAAGTTAACCTTCCCATCTTTGAGTAGCCTTACTTATAAACATGGTTCTTTTTGTACTTTTAAAAGACTCGATGACCTTACTCGAATATATGCTGATCAAGTAATACTATATTTTAAAACTCAGCCTGCGTGACCGTAGACGTTGAACTTAGACGTTGCCATCCTGTGTTCTTATCCCCCCTACTCTGCCTGAGGAGGCGCACTTCCAATCGATGAACTTGTACGCTCCTTGGGAATATCTGTGCTGGGCTATCGGGCATCTGCTCTGGGGAAATCCTTTGTTCAAGACGATTGATGAGTGGTACCCACCCGAGTCAGAAGATATCGAGATTGTGAGGGCTCATCATGCCAGATTTCTCAAATGTTGGGAGTATTTGCGACCGTTCTTTGCTTCACGTGGTTGTCTACTATACGACTACGGCCCACGACGGTACGCTAACTTTCCCCCAACACAAGCAATAACCCCTGCTCCTGGCGGAGCATATCCTTACGGCCGAAGATTATATACGGAACGAGAGGATGGGAAGTTCATAACACCTTCGGTGCGCTCGAAAGTACAGAATACCATACCTCATTTACTGATGTATAGTATGCAGTCTTTACGCCTGTGGGCTGCAAGAGATATGCATGGCCATGATGTTGTTATCAAGTGAGCAATGTTAGTACCTGCTTTTCGCGGATAATACGATGTGATATTATGTAGAATTGTTCCAAGGAGCGAACTCGAAGTTCTGTTATACTTGAATACAAAGGAAGCACGGTCAGATCCTCGGAATCATTCAATCCCTTTAATCGACTACGGCACTGTCAGTGGATATTCGTTCATTATAACGCCACGGTATATGCTTCGTTTTTCCATAATCAACTTTGCTGACTTGATACTCAATATAGGTGGGACTGTACTTTCCGTTATCGTTTTAGAACCGTAGCAGAGCTTATGCATATGACAAAAGAACTACTGGAGGTCTGTTATGGGCCCAATTCCTCGGTCGAAATGTTACTGAAGCTTTAAAATTTTGCTAGGGAATGGACTTTTTTCATGAAAAGCGTGTTTTCCACGCCGATTTTCTCGAGCAAAATGTTGGCATGAACGTAATTTTACATCTGCCTCAGGGAAAGAAGCAACCTCTTGGTCTCCGGGACCCATCCAACACTCAATATGCATTCTACGACTTCGAAAACTCTGCAGTTTACCCTCTCGATGCTCCGCTAGAAGATATTCAAGAGACAAAGTACGCTGGATTTCGCCTGCGTGGCATCAAAGATCCCAAAGGACCGTATAAACCATTTCCTCTCGACGTCTTAGGACTAGGACTTGTTCTAGAGAGGAGAACTAGAGTAAGTTGTTCTAATTCTTACTTGGCCGGATTAATTTTGACATTCTGTGAATCCTGTAGCACATTGTGAACATCATTCCCGAGCTTGGTCCATTCCTCGATAGGATGGTTACATTGAATGAAGCTGAGAGATTTACGGCTCGTCAAGCGCTGAAAGAATTCGAAACAATATATTCAAATCTTACTACTGACCAACTATCGCAAGTACTCAGAACATGGTTGTGGAATAAGAAACGTACGTTCTTCATTATGTTCTCAGTGTTAGTGATGTTGATTTTTACGCATACAAGGGGGCGTTGTGTCTATGAATCCGGATGAAGTTTGACCTAATGTCGAAGAACCGTACACGCCGTAGCTGGATGTCCCCACCCCCCACTATGCACTAGGTTATAAAATGTATTAGTCATTTCATTGACGAATTTCAGGATTGTTTCTGTAAACTTCCTGTGTAACATAACCGTAGACCTCATAAATCAAATCATATAACCACTGGCATTTAGTATTACTTATGCTTCAATTTTATGACATGGAAACTCCAAGATCCAAAGTTGGATTCAGTGGCAATAATCTGATGTGAGCAACATTTAGGCATCCTTTTTGTGTCAAAGCGCCCACAAAAAAGGCACCATGTGGACGCTCAGCGCACAGCAAACCACAGGACTGCTGATTCCCAATTATGGTCATCCTCTTTGATGAACTACACCAGAATAGCTTGAGTCAACGCTAATTGAGTGAGTCAAAAATTTGTATATTTTTCAGTTAATCCATATGGTAGCTTGAAGCGGGTGGCTATCCTCCCACAGCCTGAGGACGATCTTCCATTTTTATTTATGAAGGCTGTATGAAATCAGCATGGACTGTGATGCATGATGGAATTCAGCTAAGTTCACTGTATTTGCAGAGATCGAGCGAGTCAACTAGTCTGCCAAATTCTCCTTCGGTAATATTACACCTGTAATTGTTAGATCAAAGTGGAAATCGCGAAGAACCGAACAGACTAACCTTTCTCCCATCGTAGGCTTACTATCTCGTGATCTAGCTGAGATTGAGAAAGGTCTACACATATATCTTTGAACCTGTCAAGGGCTTGATGAGCAGTCAGTCGCTTTGTAGGATCCGCATCCGTCATTGCATCGAAGAATGGCCCCAGAGCCGGGACAATGTTCTCGATATGCTATCGTGAGGGCGATGAAGAAATTAGGGCCACGTTCATGGAGATTAAAATACAGAAGGACACCCACTCGAACTTGTCTTTGTAACACATCGCCGACTGATAACATCTCAACTTGGAAAGGATTATAAGGTTCATCCGGCTCAGGATAACCACGTAGGTTGAAACCAAAGAACCGAATATCCCGGACTTTGTCGATAGGAATATCTAAGGGATATTGCATTGATTGTCCGAAATCGTAGAGGGCATATTTTGTGACAGATCGTTTCAACAGGCCTTTAAGGTAAAACTTGCGAACATCTGCAAGAACGTTGATCCCAAGATTTTGGGAAAGAAAGTCGAAGTGGACGATGTGATGGTCATGAAGGAATTCGAATACCTTTCACAAGTCATTCAGTAGAGCATTATATTCCAGAAGTGCTTCGTACCTCTAGCATTGACTGTGCAAACCACATCAGTTCGTCAACAGTTCCAAAATCCAGCCAAAGGCCGTCATGCCACCTTTGGTATACATTAGCCGCCGCAGATATGTACTCAACCTTTGTGAATACCCACCTGGGCATGATGACGAAGGTATACTGCTGAAATTGGAGGAATTCGATGACTGGTATTGTGTGGTTTCTGGGGTCTTCACGCATTTTCTCCGTATTGAGCGTCTGCAGAATTTCAAATTCATTTCGTTTCGTATTATCTGCCACAATCCTGCGAGTAAATATGACGCGTAATGAGCAAACCAATTCCCAGGAGTATGCGCATAGCGTACTTGATTATCACATCCCGTCCCAGAAGATCGCGAGCCGCCCACACATGAAGTGACTGTTCGATGTGTCCAAGTGAAATTGGATCTACCGGAGAATACACAGGAAAATTGCTTACCGAGCAGTTGAAGGTTGCCTCCTGGTCCTCTTTATACACACGACGCGCGTAAGGGTATACGGGAATATGTCTTCGTCGAACTTCCGGGTCAGAAGGAGCCGGAATAAGCATAGAACTTTGCGGTGGCCTGAAAAATGCATAGAAGATGTAACCATGTGTGGCGAAAAATGGTTCCAAGAATTTCCACGCCCTATAAAAACCGTTTAGTTCACGCTTCATCTGCTCTATATCCATTTCAGCATCTGCGATGCCACTGAACATCCAGTGTTCAAGATCCTTGGGCAGCGGAGCGCGTAGACCAGGAACCCTTACGCGAATCGTCCAAATCAGCCGATCACAAAGAATTCTAACACGGGGGTAAGTTTTGAGGTGGAAAAGCAAAGCCGGGATGATCACAGCAGCAGAAAGCGCCTTTACGGTTGCTGAATTTGGACGTATAGACGGCATTATGTCGAAAAGCAACGACAAACCACAAAGACGGTTTGGAGTTGACAGAGAACCAGCAGCTGCACAGCCACTTGTGTTCGTCACTTTTCCAGGTTTTCCTTCGTGATTTCACACGCTAGGATCGGCACTCTTGGGCGCGACTTGGACGCGACCCCTCTATTGCGCCAGTACGAAGCGCCAGGGCATTCATTTGCTTTGTCCTAGGAATTCGAAGATGTTCTCGAGCTCTCGTCCTTTGCTCCCTGACAATCCCTTGTTCAAGACGGTCGACGAGTGGTATCCTCCTGATACGGAGGATGGCGAGATTACAACCGCACATTACGAGAGATTTCTCAAATGTTGGGACTTTCTGCGACCTTTTTTTGCCTCGCGAGGCTTCACTGCTCTACGAACATGGTCCACAACGACGGGCAAACTACCACCCGAACAAGCAATAGTTCCTTCGAAGACATATATCCTTATGGAAGACGTTTATCGAAAGATAGGGAGCAACTGAGGTTTGCTACTCCTCCAGTAAGTAGAAGTATCGTCAGAGATACATGCTCACTTACCATTTGCATATTACAGTGTTTCGCATCTGGGCTGCCAGGGACAATCTTGGACGTGATGTCGTGATCAAGTAAGTAATGTTGCGAACACTGGACAATAAATGATACGACTAATATTTTGAAAGGATTGTCAGAGAGAGTAACTAGAGTTCTGCGGTATCTGAACACAGAGAAAACACGATCGGATCCTCGGAATCATGCCATTCCTCTCATAGACTATGGTACAGTCAGTGGACTGTCATTCGCTATAACACCAAGGTTTGACCAGTTTCTTGAGTAACAATTGCGACTTATATGTTGCTAATGATGTTCGGTATTCGCTAGATGGGATGCTGCATTTTTTTATGAGTTTAAAACTGTCGCCGAACTTATGCATATGACCAAAGTGTTACTGGAGGTACGAACTTCAGAAGTGCTGATCTAACAATGGCGAACTAAATGGCAATCTAGGGGTTAGACTTCATCCATGAAAACCGAGTCTTTCATGCCGATATTCTTGAACAGAACATTGGCATGAATGTAGTTTTTATAAGAAATACGGAGTGAAGCAACGCCTGGTCTCCGCGACCTGTCGACTACTCGTTATGCATACTATGATTTCGAAATTCTTCAATATACCCCATCGATACTCCTCTGGAAGACATTAGGGAGACAAAGTATGCCGGATTTCGACTGCGTGGGATTAAGGAGCCGAAGGTCATATAAACCATTCCCTCTTGACGTCTTGGACTCGGGCTGGTCTTGGAAAGGAGAACCAAAGTATGTTGCACCAGTTTTCACAGAACAAACTCTTTTGACGAGCAATTAACCTTGCAGCACATTATCAACATCCTTCCCAGCTCGGCCATTTCTCGGTTCACCTTGGATGAAACTAAGCGCTTCACTGGTCACCAGTCTCTGATTGAATTTGAAAAAATCAATTCGAGCCTCACCTCGGATCAGCTCTCACAAGTTCTCACCACGTCGATATGGAGCAGGAAACGTACGTCCTTGTCGTTCTCCAAATTGATTAATACTAATGTTTGCCTGCTTTCAAAGATGGTATTCAATATATCAATCCGGATGAGATTTGACAACAACATTGAACTCAATGGCAAGCATACCGTGCGTATAATGTGTGTCATATGTATTTGTGGCGAAGATCTTCGAGTCAATTGCAATTGGTGAACATTGAACATATTGCAGTCCACAAGTCGATGAGATTGATCCTTGTCAGGAAATGCAGCGCTGCACCCCTTCTGGTAAGGCGCCCACATCTTTGCCCAATTTCCAACATCTCCATTTTATCGTCAGGGGTAGGAACTAGATATTCTGCAAGGTACCCATCAAGACGCCTTTAGAAGAAATCCTAGAGACAAATACGCAGGATTTCGTCTACGTGGGATCAAAGACCCCAAAGGCCGTATAAGCTATTTCCGCTCGACGTCTTGGGCTTCGGATGGTCTTAGAAGAAGAACTAGGGTACTGTATTATTCTCATTCATTGTTCGCGCCAAATCTGCCATCTGACGCTCAAATTGAATCCCTTTGCATCACTTCGTCGATATTGTTCCTGAGCTTGACCTTTTCTTGATGGGATGGTTACCTTGAACGAAGCCGAGCGTACACCGCTCACGATGCCTTAGAGGCATTTAATAAGATCTACTCAAGTATCGACTCCGTTCAGCTTTCTGATTGTAATATCGATGTGGAGTATGAAATGTAAGCACGTTTGCGATTCTGTCTTTCAGAGCCGTCCAATGATTTTCTGTTTTTGTAGGTGGCATTACGTCCATTGATCCCAATGATATTTGATTGGCATAGTAGGTTGGTTCTAAGCCTGAGTGAGAGAAAACCTATTTTAAATCAATGAATTGAACTCTTATTTTCGTGACGCATCGATCGTCCTATGGTGTGATGGCAAAAGAGAGCGTTTTGTGTAACAAGCCTCAATTCCAATGAAAAATGCCAATGACCAACTCAGAATCAGTGTTATGTAGTCTTAAATGTAGTATTGAGAAATTTGAAGTGAAAATGATTGAATTTAAAACTATGGCATATGTCAGACGGCGACGATGGAAGTAACAGCTATTCGGGTAGAGGGTAATTCCATGTCGAGGCGGACAAGATCGAGCGAGAAGAGACGGACGATACAACATGGAAACTATGCATTACAACTTGCCAGAATCAAGACGTCGGCAAGTGTCCATGATAATGTTCAACCTCAAGTCGATGAAGCGCCCTCGATCTTCTCGAGGGAGTCTTCGGGGATCCCAACGCGTTCTCCGATGTAAGCATCATCAAAGTTGACGAGGTATTTATATTTCGTCTGTCCATTCGCATACTGGACGTTGCTTTCATTGAGTACAATATCATATATAATGTCGCGTAGATTATGCGCACCTTATGAGTGGTCGTAAGAACATGAAGAATGACGCCAGTAGAGCCGCTGGGGATGAATTCCGCTGTACCAGTTGTTTGGTAATCCATGCACATACGTACACGATCGTTAGGCCTGAACTATATTCGAAAACAAAAAATATCAGCAAGGAATTCGAATATACCGTATTGAGGGTCCGGGGCCATACCTCAGCAGGCTGGTCAACATAGTTGGTGGCCATTGTTGGTTTGTCACTGGAGGAGGGAGATGTGCTGATTTGAATGCGATGAGATATCGAGCTATGTCTGCGACTGATAGTCTTGAGCTGCTTCTTATACTCATTTCAATGCCTCCTCGGCGGAGCTCGAGTGGCAGATAAATCTGGAATCTAGATCTAAAGTGACTGAGTCACTAAGTATGTCGAAGAGTTGGTAGTCGACTCAGTGTTAAAGGTGTCCGCTTTTTGAAATGTACCGAAGTACCATCCTTACACGGGACATTCAAGTTCTCAATCGATAAGTAGATCTCGGTACATGTTGTGCCAACACAAGAGTAAAGTAACATCAAACATGCTTGATTTCTTTCAAACTCAGCGTGTGAGAACACTAGTGTTCGGCATCCAAGTGACCTACAAGGTTGAAATCCTTCACCCACATTGTCGTATCACCGCGAAGCCCAAGCTCGTCTACTCTGTCTCAGTCGTTCCAAAGATTTCATCATCGACAATGAGCATTCAAGCTGCTTGGAATTACTTATACTGGCACTCTCGTCCTTTGCTTCTTGATAATCCCTTGTTCAAGACGGTCGACGAATGGTATCCTCCTGATACAGAGGACGTCGAGATTACGGCTGCGCATTACGAAAGGTTTCTCAAGTGCTGGAATTTTTTGCGACCTTTTTTCACTTCACGGGGCTACGTGCTCTACGACCATGGACCACAACATCGGGCTAACTATCCACCCCAACAAATAATAGTTCCTTCGGAAGACGTCTATCCTTATGGGCGACGTTTGTCGAAGGAAAAGGAACTGCTAAGGTTCTCTACACCTCCGGTAAGTGTTGGTTATTATGTGAGATGTATACTCACTGGTTACAATGCAGTGTCTTCGCCTTTGGGCAGCAAGAGACCAGCTTGGACGTGATGTCGTGATCAAGTAAGTGACATTGAGAATATTGGGACATTGACATGACTCATATATTGCAAAAGAATTGTTCGAGAGAGTGAACTTGAAGTTTTGCGATATCTCAATACAGAGAAAGCACGATCGGACCCCCGGAATCATACCATTCCCCTCATCGATTATGGTACCATCAGTGGACTATCATTCGCTATAACACCAAGGTGAATCTTCCTTGTCAACTGCAGTTTACAATTCTGAAATATTTTGCTCCTCTGCTAGGTGGGACACTGCATTTCTCTATGCCTTCAAAACGGTTGCCGAACTCATGCAGATGACTAAAGTGTTACTTGAGGTAATGTATGACCTTCGACGAGTCTGAACTCAACACCTAAATCATGTTGTAGGGATTGGACTTCTTGCACGAAAATCGAGTTTTTCACGCTGATATTCTTGAACAAAATATCGCGGCATGAATGTGGTTTTATACCGCAATTCGGGGTCAAACAACCGCCTGGCCTCCGCGACCTATCGAATACTCGATATGCCTACTACGATTCGAGAATTCTTCGATCTATCCAATGATACACCTCTGATGATATTCGAGAGACCAAGTATGCCGGATTTCAGTTACGCGGGATTAAGGAACCCGAAGGTCCATACAAACCGTTCCCCTTGACGTCTTTGGGCTAGGACTGGTCCTGGAAGCAAGAACTAAAGTATATTTCCTTCTTTTTTACTTTGAGAGTCCTTCTGAGACGCAGCCAACTCTAGCATATTGAGAATATTATCCCCAGCTTGGTCCATTTCTCGACAGCATGGTTACTCTTGACGAAACCAAGCGCTTCACTGCCGCCAATCTCTGACTGAATTCGAAAAAATTTATTCGAGCCTTACTACTGATCACTCTCCCATGTTCTCACAACATCAATGTGGAGTAGAAAATGTACGTGTTTCTATTGTTCTAAGAACTGGTTATAGTAACATATTTTTGTGCTCATAGATGGCATTGAATACATCAATCGGATGAGATTTGACGGCGATGTTGAAATGGAATGCTCGCAAATCCGTCTAGAATGGGTGTGAACCGTACGTAGCGTGACATATTGTATATTCATGTCCTCGGTAAAATTCTTATGAGTCAATTGTGATTAGGTGAACATTGAGATATTGCAGTCCACAAGTGATGAGATGTGATACTTGTCAGGAAATGCGCGCTGCACCCCTTCTGGTCAGGCGCCCACATACACAAACTTTGCCCAATTTCAACATCTCCATTTCATCGTCAGGGGTAGGAACTAGATATCATCCGTCCATTGATACAGGACAAAATGATGCTTCGTACAGCAGGTCACCACGCGGACGCTCCACGTTAAGCACTCAAAGTGCTTTCCCAAATACAGACGTCCTTTTAAACAAACTTCACCTGCGCGTAAGAAAAACATAGCGTCCATATTTGCATGATCCAGGGAGTCTAGCCGGTGTAGGGGTTGTTGAGTGTGTCAGTATTTATCAGGGAGCCATAAGGCAGTCTGCAAGAGCGTGTTTCCCTAGCCTGACTCGCTGTAATATGATATTGTCATTTTATCTGAGAAATCCGAGTCTGAATGCATATCTGACTACTTATTCGTCATCATCTACTGGTGTTCTCTTGGCCGGCAAAAATTCATCGGCATATTTATCCCACCAAGCAGATACCCAAGTATCGTTTGGGTATTCTCGATGTGCCCAGTCCCAAAATTTATGCCTACGGCTACATAATCGCTCGAAGTCCGTGTTCACGTAAATATCGGAATCTTCCCATCCAGCTCCACATACGTCGAGGATAACACGATTCAACGCCATGATATCGAACTTGGTATGTTGATGGACGTTATACTTTTTCATGTCCTCTGGCATGTCGAAATCATTTGGTCTGGCAACGGCGAAGTCGAAGAGTTTAATGGAGGGTCGAGAACATCCAGGTTTTTGGTCATCGCCGACCAAATGTTCTCCACGCGAATGTCGAAACCAGTTATTCCCAGTTGATGTATATCATATACCCTTCGAACGAGTTCTAGCGCCTAAGTTTCTTGTTAGACTACACGACACGCAATGGAATGTAACGAAATACTCACAACGGGATACCAACCGGTCTCTCCATCGAGTTCGCTCCCCAGCTCGCGACATACTTCGTCTATGGTGCGCCATGTATGCGCGACATGGCGATACCAAATCTCTCTTGATCCGAATCCGGGGACTGCACCTAGAATGATTCAGAACATGAAGGAATTAGAGTGAAAAAAGCGAACCATGAATGCACCTATTAGGCGCGGAATTGTGGTCCCCTGCAACAAATTCAATTTCGAGTAGGAGTACACTTCTGTCCAAGCCATGAGTTCATCTACAAACCGGTAGCAGCTATCTGATCTAGGAAGAGGCACGTTGAGGTTGAACCTCAGAGGATCGTCCGGGTCAAAAGGAAAGGAAGCAGGATCGAAGACCTTGAGAACGAGATTGTGCTGCTGTCTAGACACCGGGGAAGACAAGAATCCGCCGTAAACTTGAGACCATTGCTCCGGGCCCACGTAGAGATTCTCTGTCGCCACAAAAGAATGCGAGCCACTTGAGAGATTTTCGAAGGCATATGGAGTTGGCGACAAGCCTTGTTTTGGCCTGAGATAGTCGGTGACAACATCTGGCCAGTGAGAAGGGAATCTCACTCGGCGTGTCAGGCGAAAGCTGAGCATAATGCTTAGAATGATGGTGATACGGAATATACAACGAGCCCTCCGATGGTGATTGTTCACCGCGCACGCCAATATGGAAATTCTCTCACGGTCCTCGACGCAATTACCATCCTCGGGAACGTTAATGGTGAAGCGCGCTGCAGCCAAGTGTATTGCCTGTGAAACCATACATTATATCTCACGTCTTACTATCGGCATAACCGCCGTACAATTTGTACAAGAAAGAAAAAAACGCTCGGAAAGCTTACACTTCGGGGGTTCCAACGTACAGACGGCATGTATATATTAGCCCTATAGCTTGATCTGTAGTCAGTGTACAGAATTACCTACAAAAATCATTCGCAAATTAACTGCAGAAATAATTTGTAGAAGATACAATATGTGTACTACAAACAAGGCTATGAAAGGCTTCAAAATATTTTCTACGGATCCTTTCATAGAAAGATCGATAGATAATGTATCGGATGTTCTATAGATTATGGTCATATATTATCTATGAAAGCTTTCTACATGTAGTTCTGTAGGTAACCTATAGATCAGCCTTATGGGAATGCGTATAGATGCGTCTGTATCTATTGTTTCGCGCCAACAATAGATACAGACGGCATCTATACGCATTCCCATAGGTAATTCCATAGTTAACATATGGGACTTTCTACAGATAATACCCATAGATAATCTATAGAGGTTTTCTACATGTTGTCCGGTACATTATCTATCAATCTTTCTATAAATAGGATTTGTAGAAAACATATTGAAGCCTTTTGTAGCCTCATTTGTAGTAAACATATCGTATCTTCTACAAATTATTTCTGCAGTTAATCTGCAAATGACTTTTGTAGGCAATCCTGTACATTGACTACAGACCAAGCTACAGGACTAACATATACACGACGTCTATACGCTGGAACCCCGAAGTGTTAGTGGGCAATGGTGTGCTTCTAATCGACGCTTTGTCGACGGAAAATCTGGCGGGGACACATGAAATTTGACTGATGCCCATCCAAATCGATGCAGAACGGTACATTCGAGAGATTCTAGGATTTCTGACAAACTAATCTAAAGTTTGGGATTCAAATTCGTGAATCACCCGGATTACAATCTCGCACGTAGCGGATCCTCTACGAATGCAAGCATCCAACAGGCCAACTGATAATATCCCCATCACTTTTGTTGCCTTCAGGAGACCGATCGCTGAGTAAACAATGCAACCCGGTGATTAGTTAAAATGCAGGGCTAAATTTCCATGCATACTGTCAGCAATGTGGCACGCAAGCACAGGCTGTCCAAACATGGTCGTCATTTTCAATCTCTACGCAAAGCGCAGGAGTGTGTATCGAGTCTAGCCCATGCTCCTTGTATACAGCGAGTCATCGATTGTATTATAAACGCAATCAAATGTCTACCAAAAGATAGCCGACAGAGCTTTCCCCGAGCCACACCTTTCAGGAGCGGAGTTGATGAGTATAACAATTCCATCAGATCTAGATCACTAAGCTCATTCGAATCAACCATAACTGTTCTGCTACAGCACCAGAAGTAGATTTAATTGGTGAGAGTACGACGAATTTGGGCTGCATAGTGGTCCAGGTGCAGCTTCCTAGGGTCCACTGCCACAACATACGTAGCGTCCCATTGACGGTCAAAGCCATCGACGATCGTGAATATCACTTCTAACCCATTCATCCAATCTAGCAATGCGAAGTCACGTAGCTCTCCGGTAAGGGAAACGACAAGGTTCAGCGTCCGGATACGAATTCCGATATTCTCCGCCAAGCTAGGAAATGCACGAGCGTCCCCAGGCAGTATTGGTCAATCTTGTCGATGCCCAACTTCTAAGAGAGGGAAACAGGGGCTCCGCCGTTTCCGAGATTGCAATGAGGTACTGTAGCGCGCGGCGCCCACTGACCCCAATTCCTGTACGCCAGAAAAGGCATAGAAGAAAGGAACAATGGCGGCCGGCTGGTCTCCGTGATATTCCCAGCAGAAAGGGTGATGTTCAAGTAAAGCGTCGTGATTTTAGACAGATCACATCCCGAGTAGGAATTCAAAAAGAGAAGAAGCGAGTCTTCTGATAGTCTGTCCTGCATGAGATGCACCACGAAGCCAATTTTATCTGGCGGAGTGTATCAAACCCCGTGGCTTCTGAAAAGCGACATTCCTCGCGACCACATTGGCATAATAGCGTGTTGACGGGTTGGCATCAAGATAGCGTTGAGAATAGTGCGAGAGAACTGTCTGCGAGAGTCCTATCGTTGGCATCCGAAGTGAAATCGTTAATGTCACTTGCAAATATCACCAGGCTATGGTTAAGTGCTGGTCTAATGTGGGAGAGTAACTTTAGCCCGTCGAGGGTATCTTGTATGAGAATGTCTTGAAGCCGGGGCAGATCGGGAGATGCCAAGGCCGGCCGGGAGGAGCATCCAACAGCATCAACGACGGTAACTTCTTCAAGTTCTTTATATCAAGCAATTCAAGGTTGGGCATGAACGTAAGAGCATCGAGTAACATCGAAACTGAGAAAGTGGCTGTTAATGCTAGAGAAGAAGATGGCGCAGCCAAGGTGCCGAAGTATGAAACACAAGCCGGGTACACAAAGACGACGAAGTTGAGGGGAGTCATTCGTAAAATAAAATTGTGGCTGCAAGAAACTCGGGGGTACACGGTCGTTGACAACTGGATTCGAAGTGTCTCCAAATAGGGCGCTGGACGTTGTAGGACAGAGACCGTATCGGCATTGAGAAAAATCATTTCCCAATCCAAGAGTCATATTAAGATAACGTACTCGCGTCAGTGCACCTTCAGTATGGAGGTAAAGAATCTCTTCAGACCTTCGCTAAAATCATCTGTGTCCAAAATTGTCCTTGATAGAAAGCAGAGACAATCGCGTCCGTCTAAAAACAATGTCCCTCAAGTGCTTTTCGCTGGTTGAGATATTGGACGTCGAGAATGCTTCCCCATAGTTCCGTGCATTCTACAACAATCCTGCGCCATCGCCGGCATACATGCGACGTCCGGCGAGCTACTACCAAGGGTGCGAGTCCATCCTGAGAGTACTGCGATAGTTGAACTGGATAAAGGTCATCCGACTCGACATTGCATAAGAAGATTTTCAACAGTATATCTCGGTCAAAATCTGCGATTCGTGGTCCTTGGAGATGCATCGATGTCGAGCCATGGAGGAGTGGAGGGCCGTAGACAGATAAGCCTAAGCAGAGAATATGGCAAATTGCGATCCAAGGAATGATAAGCAGAGATACTGTGGGCAACTGTGGGCCATGACACAACGAGAGGACAATGACATTGATCGTCGGGGACAACGTCTGCTGACATAATCTATTTGCATACTTACCCACGCTTCGTTCAGCGTGGGAGACCGACTTGCGCTTGATCGTGACTTGCGCTCAAAGAATCAAATATTTTTAATCAGCTAAAAACAATTCCACAGAGCAACCGACTATCGTTTTCCCAGATATACGCACAAAATAAGGCCAGAATCGTGCGGGTGCAAAAGGAAGCCAATGACCAATTTCTGGAGAAAAGTCGCCGGTGATAAGTAGGGATACATGTTGCGTGCACGGTGCATCGCGCTTTAACCAAAACAGTTCAGACCTTGATGGAAATTCTCCAATCAATGCAAAGTAGTTGACCGTGACGGCTGCATGTTTGAATCTTCTCAAAGAAGGAAGCCATGGGACCAGACGCGATGTATTTTCCGAAGAAGTCGTCCATGCCGGGAGTTATGTAGGTGACATTCGTCGGATACAGGCGCGATAACAGCGCTCAAGCTCAGTTCAGATAATGTGCTGCACCACATGCACTAGCGCTATCAAATTGATGGTTAAGAATCAGAGTAGCGGAAGCTGATGATATATGAACTTTTTCTCTCTGTGTAGTATTACTTGATGTATGTGCCGCATCGGATTCCGAATCAATTGTAAGAATGGTGGTGCAATGTCGCACTGGCAAGATTGCTTTCCGCAGTTGGCTCGACTAAGTAATCCGGTTATCATTGCGTGATAGTCGCCAGCGCTGAGGCAAATGAAGTGCTCTATGTTCGTATTTAGGAATGCATCTGCAATACGCATGATCAACATTCGAGATAACCAAATAACCTACTATAGTAACTGAATTTGAGGGACATCTTCGAAAAAGCAGTGGTCCTGGAAGAACAATGCGGCGCCAGTGAAGTTAGCAGGGTGCGTTGAGTTACATGAGGCCTTTTTCTGGCAGTCCTGCGTTAGGGTCGGGCCTCTTCAGCAACATATTAAAGGCTCAGAAAATTTGTTGAAACTATCGGTCCCACTCACACGTATTCTTATTTTTCCGAATCTCACTATACTCCACTCAATGGCGACGACCCAAGCCTCCGAATCCGAGGTGAGAACTGTTATACGTCAAGTGTTCCTTGTTCTGGCACTTAATATTCGACAGTACATCATGAACCAGAAAGTATACTTATTGGAAGATCACTTGATCTTGGGACTGGAGAGACGATTCCGGAAGGAAGCACTGGGGTTATTTTAAAGTGCAAAAGTCAATGGCGCAAAGGTATATCCTTCTCATTATTCGCTCACCAGACATTTGACCAAGTAATCTGTTCCTTTAGACAAAAAGGGGGGGCTCTATACTTACACTGTCGAGTTCAACGGTTTCGCATCATCGGTTCAAGAGTGAAAGAGGATATGCTCGTGGAATGGTCCGAGGATATCTTCGAATAAGAAGGTGGAATTGGGTAATGAAGGAGTAAAAAATACCACCGAATCATAATGACTTTCAAGTCGGCGTTTTGGTCGCATAACTCCTTGAAAATTTGTCCGATTTGATCAATACTGAGGCATATTCATTGTAGTACAGGCTTTGGTTGTCGTTGTAGGCAAGAACTGTAAGCGCGTACGTCCTCAGTAGCGTAACTTTTTGTTGATACTGAAGAAGCGCTCTTGTTTAATCTCAATAGATTTTTAAAAGGTCTGTCAATGCGGTATGTGCGTAGTACTTATTCCTGTACATTGAGTGATTCCTAGGTTCCAGAGAGAAAGTTATGCGCCATTCACTAATCATTAGCAACCAAGGCTCGTCGGCATGCTCTTTTGCATTCACTGTAACAGTCCCACCTCCATTGTAAATATTTGAGCATCAATGCACTTTAAACTAGAAGATTACATACTTGTAGTACTCAATATATATTCTGGATTCTGCAATTTATGTAACAAGACGATAACGAGATATGTTGCCAAATCATTGTGCCACTCAGAACCAGGGGTCATCAGGGTGCTCTTCTGTGCCACTCAAGAAATTCCCATCTCCGAAATACGTAATTGAGCGTCAATCCATTTGCGTCTATGTAGTCAAAGCGACCCATCCGGATCCACAGAGGTCGAATAAGGAGCAATAGGTGTCTGACATCCGCCCGCATGATATCATGGACTTGGTGTCTGATCATATCGTCGGGGGAGTCAAAGTGATTGGGTCTCAAAGATGCGAAGTCGATGAGTTTGATAGAGGAAGAACCTGTTTTTGGGTCGTCAACCACTAAGACATTGTCCTCGCGTATGTCAAGACCAATAATTCCATGTTGATGTATCTCGTATACTCGTCGAAAAAGTTCCAATGCCTAAGGTCGCACATCAGTCAAATCCTAGTATCGGCCGTCAATTTCGCTACTAGTTCCCGAAACTGATCAGCAATATTTTGGCCGTGGATGCGCGACATCATGAGAGCCATATGCTCTTCTTCCGACCTGGATAGTTGATCTGTAGGGCGTTAAAGGTAAATCTAACATGCTACAGAAACGAAGACTAACCGTGAATGCGCCTTTAAACGTGGTATAACAGTCCCTGCAGAGCTATAAGCTTTGAGTATGCATGGGCCTCAGCCCAAGCCATCAGCCCATCCGTATAACGGTATGAGTTTCCGATATCGGACATGGACCGTTGAGCCGCCATTCCAACAATCGACATCAACCTTGGCGAATGGAAACAGGTCCGACTGCAAGACTTTCAAAACAAGATTGGACTGTGGGTCGATACGTCCTTGTGAAGCTAGATATCCTCTCAAAGACCTGTGATCATTGACTGTGGCCAAGGTAGAGATCATCCGTTTTAATGAAAGACTGAGGCCCGCTGACATGTTCGAAAGAATACGGGGTTGGAGACAGGCATTGCTTTGGCTTCAAGGGTCGATACCAATGCCTGGCCAGTGAGGGGAAATTTTATCCGGCGCGCAAGTCGCAAGGCAGACATGTTAAAAGTTGAGCAAAATGAGATGGGAGTTGGATGGGAGTAACAGAACCAGAATATCGTCGTAACTCTCGCCGCGTATGGGGAGTGCTCGCTGTCGTCGACAAGTCGTCGACGGCGGAGATGTATGCCAACGGAAAATGCCGCCAGCCAGCCAGCCAGCCGGTCATCCAGCTTTTCCATTTTATCGACATGTCCTCACAATGTCCTCAACAAAAACAAGTTGGTTCAAGTTGATTCGGCCAAGATTCGGTGCCTGTACCAACTGCACAGCCACCCTCTTCCATACGACGGTCTGATTCCTTCCTGCTCATCTTGACCTTGACCTTGACCAGACGCCCGCTTCGCATTGATAACGAATTCTACTACAGCTCGAAACTGTATGCGACCATGATGACTTGGCGACTACAACTAACGAAAACCATGTCGTGACTCGCGCTTATCTCCGATGACTCTGGTGAAGTCGGAACCGCAATCTTCGAACTTGGACTGCTTGTACGGTGTGTTTAGCCCCCTACATACTTATATCATGGAGGTTCAGAGGTTCAGCCACCTTGCAGACATTCGGAGGCGCCCTCGCTCTCGTAGGACCAGCTGTCGACGACCTCGCACGATCTACGTTCAACTCGAACATCATCTCCAACGAAAGTTTCCAACCCCTCCCTTCTGGGTACCATATCACTATCGTGTCCAAGCAGGAACTCGAAAGATTGACTGCGGAGCAGCATCTCCAAATTGCGTCCCTCAAACCCGATATGCGACATATCTTTTCAGCGGGACTTGGAGGGAGGCCAAAGGCTGGGGTGTATTGGGTGATCGTCATATGGGCAGCGGGGCTTCAGCTTCGAAAACAGCTTGGGTTGCCTGTGAAGCATTTCCATATCACTCTTTCCTCCAACGACGTACACGACGTGGACAAAGGTATCCGATCTCTCCTACCGTATAGCCTCGTTTCTGCACCTCAAAGCAGCGAATTTCTGGATCATGCTGCTTTCACCCTGTTTACTTTCGGGCAACACGTCCTTGCTCTGGAGTACTGCATGCGGCTCATCCTTCTCGATTCCACATCCCACAAAGGCTTCTTAAGAATTGGGGACGTGTGGTTGATCCAAAATCAGGAAAAGCTGGCTATGTTTGCATATGCATCTGCATACGATCGTACAGACGAAGACAAGGTCAAGAAATACTGCTTGAAGAAGCTCGTTGAATGTTCGAAGGGAACGGAATGGGGGGCTGTCTTTCGGGAACATGAGATAGTTCAGCTGGATGGCTTCAAGGGGATTTCTTCGTTCCTGCTGACTCCTTGGTCTGCCGATCTACGAGAGGCTCTCAGCGATCTGACGTTACAACCTTCTCTTCTACTCGAGCCCCGGCAATCGTTATACATCCCATCCTCTTCAAAGTTGCCGAATACTACTTCTAACTTCTACAAGCTCCCCCGATTTTTCCGCTGGATCATCCCTTATCACCTGGCAGTCATGTCCACTCCTCGCAACGAGGACGATATTGCAGCCCTCTCAGCCTCTCATCTCTGTATCCGCCACGTTCTGACGCTGACAGAAGAAACCCCACTTCCCGCCTCCTGGTTCCGGAACAAGAAAATCACGAACACCTTCCTCCCCATCCCCAACTTCCACCCGCCCTCAATTGAACAGATGGACGTGATCATAAAGCTATTCGACGACGCGAAGAACCTTCCGCTGCTCGTTCATTGCGGAGGAGGTAAAGGGCGTGCAGGGACGGTGGTCGCGTGCTACCTAGCCGCCTTCGGCTTTAGAAAGCCTGTCCCGGGCCAAGACCACCCCGAGCTCCCAGCAGCCGAAGCGATATCCCTCCTTCGCGCCCTTCGTCCGGGGAGCCTGGAGACCTCTCAGCAAGAGCTCTTCGTGTCGAAATGGTGCAGCACCATCTGGAAACGACAATCTATTTATCCCGACGTGCCCTCCGAGCCTCTGCCATGTCCGATGGAGATCGAAGGCACCCTGGCACAGGGCTACGACCTCGTGATGCTCGTTGGCCTGCCTGGATCAGGGAAATCATGGTTTTCCAACTCCCTGCTAGCGCGCGAGCCCACGAAGTGGCTCCATATCTCGCAGGACGACTCAGGGAGCAGGGATACATGCGAGACGGAGATCGGGCGCGATCCCAGGGGCAAGCGCGTTCTCCTGGACCGGTGCAACACATCCGCGACCGACAGGAAACTCTGGCTTCAACTTGCCGCGAATTGGTCTGCGGCCCCGATCTGCGTCTGTTCGACTATGACAAGGAACTGTGCACGGCGCGGGCGCAGATGCGGGCAGGCCATCCGACGCTGCGCCAGGGAGCCGCGTGCGGAGCGCGGTGGAGCAGATGCAGAAGATCTTTGTGCGCCCGACGCAACAGGAGGGTTTCAAGGCTGTTGTGGTTGTGCGTTCGATGGCTGCTGCCCAGGAAGCGGTTCTTAGGCTATCGACTCCACTGACGATATTGAAATTTCCACGTACCCCACATCTGATCGATGTTGGCGCTGCGACGTCCGATGATGTCCATACTGATGTTTCCGCCTTTGCTGGGTCGAACGACCACGTCGTGATTACGGAGAAGATCGACGGTGCGAATATGGGCTTTTCGCTCTCTTCCGATCGTTCTCGCATTTTGGTTCAAAATCGGTCGCATTATATCAACTCTTCTACCCACGAGCAGTTCAAGAAGCTCGGATTGTGGATTGAACGACACAAAGAAGAGCTACGTACCATCCTCGACCGTGATCCGTATTTCGCCGAACGCTATGTCCTCTACGGCGAATGGATGTTTGCAACACATTCTATTCCCTACTCAGACCTGCCCGACTATTTCATCGCCTATGACATTTTTGACCGAGCTACACAATCCTTCGCCGACACGAAGTTTTGCATTCCCTCTTAGAGGGTATGACGATCGTATCGGTGCCTGTTCTTCACGAAGGATACATGCCTTCGGAAGCTGGGTTGTTGCAGATGATCCAAATGAAGTCCCAGTTCTACGAAGGACGGCTAGAGGGTGTCTATGTGAAGGTAGAGGCTAATGGGCGTATCGAATCTCGTGGAAAGGTCGTCCGGGTGATTTCATTGCTGGCAATGAACATTGGACGCGAGGGGGTTTTCGGCCTAATACCCTGCGATTGAAAGGAGATTCTGCTCTTCCCTGGTGACGTATTACCTTGTTTTCAATGTATCTTTCGTGATCATGAATACCTGGGTATGATACTGGCAATTTCACCAAATCTTCTTTTATTCTGCCTTTGCACCGACTTGCATAAGTCCTCGGAGTTCTTTTCTCTGTCGTTATGTACTGTTCGCATCTTCGTCTACCTTCAACGTTCAACGTTTCAATGCTGTTCTGCTGCCGCTGTGATCAGTATTGTCAAAAAAAAAATGCGCAAGTCGAGTCATGATATATATTTCTATCTGCCAAGTTTTATGTCCAAGAACATCATGCTCATATCATCATTTTGTCGTCTCGCTCAGCTTCTCCGGCTGATTATCTTCTTGTAGCACCCGCGGGGTGTGAGTTGTTCCAAGCAATTCATCGTCCCTATTTTTCATCCACTCGTTATTTCTGTTCAACGGCAGCCTGTGATATGCGACCAAATATTCTCCTTCTGTTCCCTGTGCCATCATCTCCTCTTGGCTTCCAAAACTGCGTTGTCTATTTTATTCACCTTCATGTTTGCCTTGCTGATGTATCGATTGATTCGATTCTTTCTTCATTTTCTAACACATATTTTTTCGCTTCGGTCATTGTGGCGTTGTGAACTGCTAATATTACCTAGTACTTTCTGCGAAAAGTCTCTTCCAAGTCTTTTCTGTCCTCCAAGCATGCTTTCTGTCTCCAGCCGAGGCTTCCGTAGTGTAATCCCTTCGTCCCAACATATTCAGTAGAATGAACTCTGATAGTGGGCATAGATTAGATTAGATTCCCCATCTGATGGCTGATGGATTCGCGATAAACATTTGCGACCGCATGAGAGTCGCACCATTCACTTGCCATTCACTTTCTTTCTTTCCACCAACTCCGTTCCGCGATGTCTGCCCCGTCTTACTCTCTCTTCTGCATGGGTAACCCCCTTCTTGACATGCAAGTTAGGGATGGCGAGGTTCTGCTCGAGAAATACGACTTGAAGGCCAACGATGCCATCCTCGCAGAGGAGAAACATGCGCACATGTGAGCAACCCGAAAATCCAAGAAGGAATACGAGAGTTATAACTCGTTTTCTCGTGAAATAGCTACGAGGACCTCATCGAAAACTACCCCGTTACTTACGTTGCAGGAGGTGCTGCCCAAAACGCCGCCCGTGGAGCTGCAGTGCGTGTATTCGAATGGCTAATCCCATTTCCACGCGTTTATCTTCGCGCAGTACGTTCTCCCACCAGGATCCGTTGTCTACACCGGCGCTGTCGGTGACGACGGTCTTGCCGAGCAGCTCAAGGAGGCCAACAAGCGCGAGGGGCTCGACCAGGTCTACCAGGTCAAGGCGGGCGAGAAGACTGGCGCTTGCGCTGTAGTCATCACCGGCCACCACCGGTATGTCGCTGAGAACGAGAGCCCGATTAAAGTCTAATTTCCGCGCTACTAGTTCGCTGGTCACCACCCTCCAGGTTGCTGAGAAATTCGACAAGTCTCATCTGTCGTCTCCCAGCGTCGCCCCTCTGATCGACAATGCCAGATTCTTCTACGTGGAGGGATACTTCCTTACCCATGGTGTCGAGTCTGCCCTCGAGCTCAGCACCAAGGCATCTGCGGCCGGGAAGGTGCCCCTACTCCGCATTTGCGCGATAGCGATCCACGCTGATACAATTTGATTTGATTCTCAGACTTTCGTCCTGAACATCTCCGCCCCTTTCATCGCCCAATTCTTCGGCGCGCAGCTCTCCCAGATCATTCCTTACACTGATATTGTTATCGGAAACGAGGCCGAGGCCGAGGCATGGGCAGCTGCCAATGGATACCCCAACATCACTGACCTCGTCGGCATCGCGCGCACCATCGCACTCCTCCCCAAGATCAACCCATCGCGCCCTCGAACGGTTGTCTTTACCCACGGCGCGGAGAGCACCGTTGTCGTTACCGCGGACAAGTCCGACGAGCCCAAGATCTATCCCGTCAGCGCCCTCACCGATGACCAGATCGTCGACACCAACGGCGCCGGTGATGCCTTTGTCGGAGGATTCCTCGGCGGGGTCGTTTCCGGAAAGACTCTGGATGAGGCTGTCCTGGCTGGACATGCGCTTGCGCGTGCCTGTATCCAACAGGTTGGCCACCTTTTAATTTTATCTTTTTTGATCAAGGAATTCGAGCTTACTACCATTCTTTTTCAAGATTGGACCCCAGTACCCCTGGCCCAAAGTTAGCATCCTCTAAGCGCCCATACCCAGGCAGGATGTGCCATTCAACAGGAAGCTTCACATACCCTGCTCGCGCAGTATTCAGTGACAGTCGATGGAACTTTTCAACAAGGTTCGTAGGAGGACTAATAACGACCGGACCGGCCAAGATCGATTTGGGATGCGTAAGATACTGTTATACATAGATTTCAGAGCATGTAGGGGGATGTTATGGACCGGATAAGGAATGGGATCTGCACGACATGGCTGAGGAAGTTCAGTTGACCACCTATCGGAAAACCGATAACGATGAGCTGAAGCAAAGCGAGGCATAAAGTATGAAATAGTGCGAGAGAAAACCGAACGACCCGTCGTCGTAATTTATGGAAGTGTATTCCTACTAAACCTGTGTTCCAGATATGATTAGCTATGAGGAGATAGAGGGAGGTAAGTTACAATAATGAACAACGCATGTTTCATTGTCCGATACAATTCGAAAAAAAACCCTGAAAAGCAGTGAAACGGAAGGCGAGAACAGAATAAAAAATGAGCCAAGACAGAATATATGACCAAGAAGAGGACAGAAATTAAAGTAAATGCATTGTCAGGGTGGTGGCGATTCTGCGAGTGATTCCTGTTGAACAATGCAAGATTAATGATATGGAATCAAAGTTCTCGCTTGAGACTCACCTGTGTAAGCAGTTCGGCTGGTTTGAAAAAAAAATCGTGAGCAGGTTAGCGATAAGAGACAACAAGAGACCACGCACCGGGATTCAACATAGGCTCTCCATCTTCTGTCAGTATATGTTCCATAGGTTCATACCCATGCAGCGCACCCAGTCCATCCTCCATACTCCTATCTAGATCCATCGACTCATCATCCCCTGTATCCCCAATCCCATTGCCCTCCTGCCCTTGCCCCCGCAACAGCCTTTCCTTTTCCTCCTTCTCACGCTGCTTTTTGGCCTTCTCTTCGGTCTCGGCCTGCAACAAGACTGCCTGCACGGCAGCAACGACGTCCGCTGCCGTGAGCTCGGATCCGCCCTCCAGTTCGGAGTCAATACATGTGATACTGGATTCTGATATCGACGACGAGTTGGGCGGCTGGGAAGAAGTATTGCGCGATGTGCTTGATGGGCTGACCTCGGTACTCTGGTAGAGTGGGGGAGGCGGCGGTTGGGGTGGAGGTGAACGGCCTGTGTGATATCCGTTTGTGTGTGGACGGTAGTGTGGGGAAGGGTAGTACATTGACATCGTGTAGCCGATGGTACCAACGTTTGGGGGCAGTTGTCCGTTTTGCCAGGCTTGTGGATATTCTGGCCATGGAGGGCCTGCGCGTACTGAAGATGTGGGCAGTCCGAGTTGCGTCGGACGCGATGGAATGTATGCTTTGATGGTGTAAGCATGGACGTATCGGAAGAAAGGAGGAGAAAGGCAGCGTACGTGTTGTGGTGGCGGTGTGCGAGCGGTAGTAGCTAGAGGGGCCAGTGTTCGTGGGTGCTCCTTGATACGTTTGGACAGGTAGGTTTGTCGCCTTTTCTTTCCCTTTTAACGAGGAAGGTGTTCCGCTTCGACTCCGGCTTTCATTATCGTCCTTGTTCGCCTCAACAGGTTCTTTCACGACGCCGTGTCTTATTATGGGCATCAGTGGGATAGCTGCCTTAGAACAATATCGGTACTCACCTTGACTTCTGATGCCTCCTAAGAGCATCGGCCTAATACCTCTCGTTAAGTATATGATACTTCTGAGTAGCAAGCAGCACGACTTTACCCGCGTGAAATTAGCGTCGCATTGTGGGCATTGACTAGAGTAATATCAGCAGCTGCGCGTCGGAAAGCAGAATGCGGACTGACAAACTAGGCATGGAGTGTTGCTTGGTCGTCCGTTGATGGCGCTTGAGGTCGGCTTCGCGCGCGAACTGCTTGGTGCAGCCGTTAATTTTGCACGGCCAGACGCCAGTAACGATGGTCTTCTTGCGCTTCTTGAGCGAGGACGACTCAGCATAGTCGTCTGGCTGGTCGGCCATGTCAGGCTCAGCGCTTTCGTCTGCCAAAATGGGGTAAGGCACGGGCTTCCAGACACTCACAGACGGGCCGTCCCCTCTGACCATGGAGCGGCGGAAGGCAGGCGTAAGTAGCTGAACAATACTGAATATTTGGGGCCGGCGATGGCGCGGCCGCGTGTTTCGGTGCTCGTTGTCGGGCGCGGTGGCGGTGGAAGCAGTGAGGGCGGTTGTAGGCGTCTGTTTGGATCTAAAGCCTTTTAAACTCAGCCGCGTCGCCGCCTGTCACGGTCCTGAGGCATAAAAACATTATGGTATCTTATACATTATATCCTAGGTAGTACTATCATAAACTCGCCCCGAGAGCACTCGCTCTCTCTAACAACCCATGAACGCGCTTGCTCAGCCGCTCACCTTCCATCTTCCTCTCCAAAACCTGCTGCGAAGGCATCTTCTTCCTGGGCATCCAGACCTTGCCGCCTTTCGCTTCCACTCTCTTCGCATTTAGTGCCGATAAATCGACCACACGGGGCGCTGAAGAGTATTTCATAACGTCGCGATATAGTTTCTTCGTCTCGGTGGACAGCGAGAACAACGTCACTGGTGGAGGCACTTCGTCCGAGTCGGACTCTTCAGTGTCAGAGCTGCCCGAGGGGATCAGTGGAGGTGTTGGCTCTCTTGCAGCAGGAATGGGAAGTGGAGGAAGAGCTTCAATTTCTCGGAGAAGATCATAACCCTTGAGATACGAATTTTCCTGACGAAGGAAACGGACAGTTCCGCGCAGAGCCTCGATCTATCACGCCCATCAATAACAGGCAAAAAAAAAAGATATACAACAGACGACATACCTGTTCAAGAAGGTGAGAAGTCTCTAAGCTGCCTTCAATCGGGACATTTTCAGGCTCAGGTTGTTGTGGACCAGAAGCTAGACCATCTGTCAGCATCGTAAACAAAACCGCCAGCAAAGATAAATGCTCACTCTGCCTCTCTTGCCCAGCAGTCAGACTCTTCAACTTGGCATTATCCTGCTCCAGACTGTCCAAATCCGCCTGCAACTGCTCCATCGCCTCCTCGTAAGCCCTCTCCTGCTTCCGTGCCTTCGCAAGCTCGTTCTCCAACTCGACAATCGCGTCCGCCTGTTTCTTCACAGCTTCGAGACGGCGTTCCATAAGTTCGATCTTAACGGTGGATTCTTGGATCGTCTGATCCTTCGTACGCAGGCTGCGCGCGAGGGCTTGGATTTCATCATTAAGAGAGGCAACCTTGCGCTCTGCCTCAACGTTGACGGCGAGCGCGGCTTTGATCTCGGCGATACGGGCAACCCAAGGAGCGATGCCGGTGACTAAAAAAAAATACTTCAATAACAGATTAATAGAATTCCTTTAGAACTTACTCTTCAGAACGTTCTCTGGTTCAGAGATGGGCTGAACAAGCTTGCTGCTCTCTTCAATAAGATGGGTGATGACTTCGCCGACAGCCTCCCACGGCGATGCGCCAGGCTTCATATCCTTCGCCACGGTGGACGTAGCAGACTGCTTGACGACGGCGAGGATAGTTGTTAACTGGAATGGCGACTTCGATGACCGCACGTCGCGTAGATGTGGCATGATTTGTTGGGCAACCTACACAGAAAAAAAATTAGTAAATATGAGCATTGCATGTACGTAGTATGGGCGCACCGAAATTCCAAAGTTGACAAGCTCTGCGATATAGTTACTGAGTGCCTTCATCTGGGGAATGACGTGTGGCTTCACAGCTGCAGAGTCGTGCGCGAGGTCTTCAAGACGCTTGATCATTTTTCTAGCAGAAAATAATATTAGCGTCAAATCAGCTCAATGCGAGAGATTAATAGAATACTGACCTCGATAACGTCTTCGCGCTCTTGCACCTCGTCAACAGCATGCCCAGTGGATCAAATAACTCTTGGTCGATGTCGTATCCCCCCATATCGAGTTGTGTATCTGGAAAAAGAAAATTTAATCCCCGCATCCGTGCCTGGAGTAAATGTTGACATACCCTCTTCCTTGATAAGCGCGGCCACCGACGTCCTTGTCAAGCTGATCGAGGCGGCAAACATGTCGAGATCATGGTCGAAGGAAGCGACATATCCAAGCTCGCGCTCAGCCAGATCGGTCTCGAAACCATCAAAGTATGTCTCCGCGAGGTGCTCGAATTGCGCTTGAATTCTATACCAGACATAAGATCAGATATGTGCGAAGAATTTTTTTAAGGCTCACTTGGCGATATCGCTGACACACTCCATATCTCTGAACTCATCGCGCCTTAGGAGGTCGATGTGCATGTCGACACGCTTCTCGAGAGGTGCGATCTCGGGATACAGGCGACCGATGTTGAGGAACGTTTCGACGTCACAGTGCCGCAGTACCGCCGCAAAACGCTTGCAGAGAGTCGCCAGACCAGAGATACGACCCCTCATCTGGGATAGAGCAAAAATGATAAGTGACAATCAAGCAAGGAAATTTTCTGTATCGCTAACCTCACATACACCGACCAGAACTTCCGATACATCGCCGTTGAGCGCTTCAGGCAAGTTGTGGATTTGTGCAACGACATTATTGATGAGATCTGCCTTGTATGCCATCCGGCGGAAGAAGAGATAACAGCTCGTCGCATCTGAGTCTGTCTCGACGTACAGTTGGGGAAGATATGGCTATACATGTACGTTAGATTTGGCCTTATATTGTTAATATGAACTCACTTGAATGATCCCGAGCAACTCCCTACACTCCTTCGCCTCGATACTCTTGACTTCCAAATCAATCGTCCTCGCCTGGTTCTTCTGTGCGGATGACTGAAGTTTCAGGTTCAGCGACATTACATTAGCCGCCTGCGATGCAGCAGAGGCAGACTCAGATTGTGCCGTCTGCGTTTGTGTGCGTAATTCATCCAGGTCGCTTTTGAGTTTTGTTCAATTGAAATGCAATTCTGGGATGGGAAAATGAAATTCACCTCTGTAGTTGCATGACGAGGTCGCGGAAC
The DNA here is from genome assembly GCA_009935795.1 of Pholiota adiposa. NCBI lineage: Eukaryota > Fungi > Basidiomycota > Agaricomycetes > Agaricales > Strophariaceae > Pholiota > Pholiota adiposa. Next base: position 28,554 of record QEYC01000244.1, on the reverse strand, counting down.
TGATTGATCGTGTTCTCATAATCCAGACAGGTTTCCTCAAATGTTTCGATCTTTCGGATGTGTTCACGAATCTGTGTTTCTTTCGCCTCTGTTTCAAAAGATACAGATCTTCATCAGAATTTTGACAAATCCGAGGCGTCTACTGACTTACCCAGGTCTTCATGTAATTGCTTCTCCGTCTCCATATGATTCTCCTCAAGTTCATCTGAGAGTTCCTTCAGTGATTCGAGATCTTCGATGGTGATACGCATTTCTTCAAGTTGCTAAAATTGCTGTTAGAATGTGACATCGAAACTCCCAACCAAAAACAGTACTTCTCCAAGATAAAGGTTGCGCTCCGTCAACTTCACAACCATGTCTTCCGCATCAAGGGCATCGTCAAGCTGAGACTTCAGGTCCTCAACCTGGTCCTCTGCATTAGACAGCTTGATCATTGTTTCACTGTAAGAGGCTGGGCGCAAATCAGCATAATGTTGCGATGGGAAGACTAAGTTATTAACCTCGCAGATTTTCGACTTCCGACACGTCTTTTTCCATTTCTGAAATACGTCTTCGTTGTTCCTGTTCAGATTCCTGAGAAATATCGCGTAACCTAGATGGTGATTGAATATCTCGGGATACAAAAAAATTGAATAGGATGATAACGTACTTGATGAGAGCCTCCTTTAGCCTTTCATTCTGTTTCTCCAGTTGTATGAAGATTAACGAGTCCTTGGCCACCGGATTATCAGTAGCAATATTCCCCTCTACAAAAAAAAATTATTTGATTTGTGACATTCACGGAATCAAACGAGGGAAAAGCATACCTTCTTTCAGAACATCCATTTCGACCTCCAAAATAGCTAGTTTTTCTTTAGAGTCTTCTAGCTCTGCCTCTGCTAACTCGGCTCGCTCTTCCGCAACCTCTTTATCCAGCATGACCATCTCTAACTGTTCTTGGGCATCGATGACGCGTGTCTCTGCGAGCTGGGATATTTGCTGTGCATCTGCGAGCTCCCGCCGAGTTGCGATGAGATCAGTCTGGAGCGACGCGAGTTTCGCTTGGAGTTTAGGACGGATAGCGACGAAAGCTTCGGCCTCGGAAAGACGCGTTTCGAGCTCTCTGACATGTCTTGCGTCATCTGCGCGTTTTGCCTCGAGTACGCGAACTTTGGCACGAAGCTCTTGCAGCTCAGTGTCGTCAACTACAGGTTTTGGAGGGGGCTATATATCGGCAATTAGAATTTTTATAGCAATCAGGAAAGAAAATCGACTTTACCGGAGGCGGTGGAGACGACAGTCGCGATGAAGGGCGTGGGCTTGCTTCGGTGTGTATACTCTGCATGGGTGGCATGCTTAGGGGAGACGATGTCCGTTTCGCGGGGAAAGGGCTGGAAGCCATGGTGATAGACTGCCTCTTTGCTTGCGAGGTAGTGATAGCACCATTCCGAACTGCTGAAGGCGGTGAAAGGGGGGTATCTTGTGTAGGAGACGGGCGGGTAACTAAGGATTTTCGAGGTGCAGAAATCGATGTAGATAGTTTCGTTGGCGAAGGGGGACCACGTATCGATGTCGAACGTGAACGCGCGAGAGATGGAGATGATAAAACTGATATCGCTGGTTTTACTGGACTTGCAGACCGCGTTGAAGCATTGGATCCTGCAGACGACGGTGGTCCTTTGATAGAACCGGCGCGCAGCAACCCACTTCCACTAGGTACCCGTTGGTGTCCCAGCGTCGGACGCGTGGTGGGCGGTGGTGCTCTCTAATTTCGCCATTAAGCACGCAGATATGAGCTCTAGAACGCTAATTACGCACCGGCGACGCCGTTGCATCCAGTTCAGACCCATGGATTGCTCTGATTTGACTCGGCCTTATGAAAACACCAAATCCCTGCTCGCAGGTGAAGTATGCAATCCCGTCGACCGAGCCATCGTTCTTCCCATTCTTCTCGTACAGTTCTATGCCGACCCACTTGCCAGAGGCCATAAACGACGTTGGGCCCTTAAACCTAACGACGCCCCGACCTTGCGGAATAGACACAATGGACCCCAGAGGCGGGTCCATGACGTTTGACATGGTTTAGATTCTGGCGAAGTCGACGTGCACTCTAAAGCAGCATAAGTTGTTGACAAAAGAATGGAAAAGAGTGTTAGGTCACCGTCAAGTTGCCGTTCGCCGTTGTTGGCAGCGTGACTTTACAGCATGCGGTCCCTTTATCCGTCACTGTCATCAACTTCAACTCACCCATACTTACGGCTTTTCTGGTGCATTCATTTCATTGACAACGATATTATACCGGTATGCTGCAAGTTTTTCAGTATGGTATTGTTGGTATTGTTTGCTGACGCCGAAATTATCGGTTGGGTTGTTAAAGGCACCATGAACACGGCACAGTCGGGCCAAAGTAGCAAATTCTCTACAGGTTAGTCGACATCGATATGGACATCACCAATGACTGATACATAGGAACGCAGGCGGCAGTGGTTGGTCTCGAGCAAAGAACGGCGGGCGGACGCAGAGCTCAGACTCAGACACAGAACGCGAATATCGTTCGAATTCAAGATCCGATCCTTCCTCCCAATCCCAGACACGAAACGGACGCGGTGCGAATGGTCATCGCAGCCCCGAAGGTCGAATCAGCGCCTCCATAGAGACTACCCCAGATCCCGCCCCTCCTGTCCCTTACTGGTCAGCAAAACGCCACCTTACCTGCGGAAACCCAACCCCAGACCCGTATTGGTCGTTGAAGAACCTCAATTGGCGAGGTGCTGCACCCGGAAAGCTCAAGACAGCGACTGCAGCGCTGGTCATCTGTCTCAATATCGATGTGGATCCGCCCGATGTCGTCAAAACGAACCCTTGCGCTGTTCTGGAGTGTTGGGTGGATCCGCATACAATGCCATCTCACAAAGCGCTAGAGGCGATAGGATCAAATCTGCAGCACCAATTTGAAGGACTGAGTCTCAAGATTTCATATAAACCCATCCTCGACCCCTCATCAGACGACCTCAAACGCTTTTGCCAGACCCTGCGCCGGTCAGCGAAGGATGACGCGATTCTCTTCTACTACAATGGTCATGGCGTTCCTAAGCCTACTTCGAGCGGAGAACTATGGTGTTTCAACAAGAACTACACACAATATATCCCCGTATCACTGCAAGAAGTGCAAGGCTGGCTAGGGTCCCCCGGAGTCTACATATGGGACTGCTCTGCAGCGGGGAACCTCCTCACAAACTTCAACATGTACGCAGAGAAACGTGATCAGGAAGTTTATACGATTCACGGTGGATACCCAGAAGGCGTTCAGCCGATGATGAACTCTCTTCAACTTGCCGCATGTGGTGCCAACGAAAACCTGCCTTCTTGTCCAGAACTCCCTGCTGATATCTTCACATCATGTTTAACCTCTCCTATCGACATTGCTCTGCGCTATTTCATCATGAATCACCAATTGCCAAATAATATCTCTGCTGATATGGTTATGCAACTTCCTGGCGACCTCAAAGACCGCCGCACACCTCTTGGCGAGCTTAACTGGATTTTACTGCAGTTACTGATACCATCGCATGGACGACTTTTTCTCGAGAGACCTTTACCCGCCTTTATCGCTGTGATTTGCTCATTGCATCGCTCTTCCGCAACTTTCTACTCGCAGAACGTATAATGAAGAATTACCATTGCACACCTCACACATACCCCCTCTCCCCGCCACTAATACGCACCCTATGTGGGCGACTTGGATCTCGCTGTCGACACCTGTCTGCGCCAGCTGCCCGAGCTCCTTGCAAAATCTCCTGTTATGCCCCTTAGCGCTGGATCTTCCGTTGTCAACGTAGTAACTACACCTGGCCGCATCGGCCAAAATCGCCCGGAACCAAGTAACAAAGGCGAGAAATTATACTCATACACCCCAAGCCGATTTTTCGCCGACCAGCTAACGGCCTTCGAGGTGTGGATCTCGCGCGGTGGATCGGCGCTTACGAAGAAAGGACCAATGTCGCTACCGCCACAACCACCCGAGTCTACCAGCACATCTGGTGCTCCTGGTACCAATGCAAATACCAGTGGATCAGCGGCCAATGGTCTCGCCAGTTCCACTAGCACCACTTCCAGCAACGCCGCTGAAGCAGCGAAAGCAGCAGCGAACAAGGTCGACCCTGCACTCGAGCAACACCTTGTTCCCCGGAAACCCCCCGACCAGCTGCCAATCGTGTTGCAGGTGCTGCTTTCGCAGCCGCATAGACTGCGCGCGCTCATCCTTTTATCCCAATTCGTCGACCTGGGCCCATGGGCTGTGCATTTAGTGCTTACCATCGGTATTTTTCCTTACATATCCAAGCTATTGCAAGCGGCCGGGCCCGACCTCCGACCTGTGCTCATTTTCATCTGGGCGCGCATATTGGCCGTTGACGCCTCTGTGCAGACGGACCTGTACAACTCGGCTGGATTCCGCTATTTCTCGCATGTGCTCGGCTTGAAGAACGAGGATCAGCTTCCGAATAGCAGCGAACACAAGGCAATGTGCTCATTTATCCTTGCATCGATCTGTCGCGACTTCCCACATGGGCAGAGTGCGTGTTGGGGCGAGAAAGTTTTCGATAATTGCTACGACCGCCTGGAGGAACCCGACTTTTTACTAAGACAGTGGACGGCGTTATGTATTGCGCAGATGTGGGATGCGCACGACGAGATCAAGGTTTATGGCGTGGATCGGGGGACTCAAGACAAGCTGATCTCGATGCTTTCGGACGACTCTGCGGAAGTGCGCGCGGCTGCGCTTTACGCGTTGGGCACCTTCATGGGCGCCAGTGGATCTGCAAACCCTAACAGCCGTGGCGGCGGTGGTACAGGAACGATGTATCAACTGGAAGAACGTGTGCATTTCCGCATGGAGGTGGCCGTTGCTACCGGTGCGACGCTTGCTATCAAGGAAGATGCCAGCCCAATGTGTCGGAAAGAGTTGCTAGTGGTGATTAGTTGTCTCGTCAAGGAATGGCGTGGATACTTTGTTGTTTGTGCGTGGCTTTATTGGGAGGAAGACAGACGCTGGCGTTCTGGATCCCTTGGTCACTACAACCCTTCATCAAGTCATTATCATGAAGATGATGTTACGAACCAGGCAGTAGCGGAGTGGCTTGAAGGATTTGGAGACGACGATGCGTTGCGGGAAGAAAATCGGGTTCTGCTTTCATCGTTCTTCACTATCTTCGTGTTGCTCTTGGATCTCTCGGTGGATCCGTATAATGAGGTGGCTACTAATGCTCAGACGATTGTCGATTATATCATGGCTCTCCTTTTGGAATCTCCCTTCACCCGCTTAGAATCTACGTCTTTGCACACAGCACCTACTGCTCCGCTAGAAAAACGTGGCTCGCCTCAACTGGGAAATGCGCGCACGCGCGTAGCCTCTCTGCAGTCTTCACCTTCTTACAACTATGCAGCCCCGCCCTCACCCGGTGGCGAACGTCCAGGTACGTCCCGGACCGACAGTATGGGGACCACACTCGCCGGCAGCCTCTCAAACACGGTCAAACGTACATCCTCTTTTGCCAATGCACTCAAGGTCCTCACTGGGGTATCGCATTTCCTACATCTGAGGACGGTCGGTCATCTCCCAGCCTCAGCTTTGCAAGCACGTTGTTGCGCCACGAACGCCATCACGAATCAATTATGGACGTCTCGCGCCCACCTTCTCCCAACATGAATGTAGCGCAGTACGCCTCACCCTACTCTCAGTCATCCACATCCTCGCACAAAAATGCAACTCATCTGCCAGCATCTCCGCGTACAATCGAGAATCCACCGATGGATTTCCTGCCATGTGACGTTATGGAGGCACTGATGGAGGAAGATATGGAACGCCTCCGCGCTCGCCGCAAGGCCGGACTGAATGCTCGACGACAACAACCTGGTGCTGGTATGCCCAGTCCTAGTAACAGTACATTCTCAATGGATTCAAATGCGAGTAGCGTCATTCTTGGACTTGGTACTGGTTCTGGTATTCGCGACGTCCTTCCTCTCAAGAGTACATTCTTTGATTGGTGCGCGGAATATTTCAAGGAACCGCAGATGAGGGTATGTGGTACATCCCTTTTATGATAATACATACTCACATTTTTTTCTTTCTAGCAAGCCGAGGCCGATGAACCGGGAAGCGTTCAATACAATTATCAAGTCTGGAGACAGATGCGCAATGATCAGGTCATCAAGGAGACAGAAGCCCAAGCACCGTTCGCTGAGAAGAGTCATTGGGATCGTCCAGTTGCAACTCTAAGTATCTCTGGACACCCATTGACGATGGCATTCCACGCTTATGATAATCATCTTGTCGTCGCAAACGAACACGATATGATAAGGTGTGTCCCGCAGTAATACATTCTAACTTCCCTTGCTCATCGACTATCAGTGTCTTTGATTGGAGTGCACGCAAACGTCTTAATTATTTCTGCAACGGCAATCCTAAAGGCACCAGTATCACTGCACTGGATATCATCAATCAAGACGTAGGCGGGATCATATTGACTGGTCCGGTAGTCGTTGTCGTGTTCATTCGCTATCCTTCCATTTATTCTCGGCTTAGCGGACGGCATCGTTCGATTGTATCGCAACTACGATCCAACCCTCGAACAAGGGCCTCTGCAGATGGTCAGCGCGTTCCGAGGGTTAAATGAAATTGTACAGTTGCGTCAAGGAAGCGGTCTTGTGATGGATTGGAAACAGACTGCTGGAACCCTTTTAATTGGCGGTGACTCCCGTGCTATCAAAGTTTGGGATGCTCAGACAGAAACTCAAGGCCTAGTAAGTCTAATTCTGTTCGTCAGCACTCTCCAGCTCATGAAAATCAGGATTTGTTGACCAACTCCGAAAGCCCTGTTACGGCCATTGCATCGGATTCGGGATCTTCCCAGACATTCCTGGCTAGTTTCGCTGATGGTGTGGTGAAGGTTTTCGATCGTCGGTTGGAAGATGACGATGCTATTGTTCGTACCTACGCTGACCATTCATCATGGGTGCAAAATGTCCACTGGCATCCAACATTGGGTGGGCAATTTTTGTCAGCTGGGTGAGCCTCTAGATTTTCGTTCGTCGCGGATGCGATCACTTATCATGTTTTATTTCATTATAGTCTTGATGGGCAGGTCAAATTATTCGATTTACGAGGTCCCGACTTCGCTAGCAAAACGTGGCATGTTCACAAATATGGCCTATCAGCATTTGATGTCCATCCTATATCCGGGGTGTTTGGCGCGTAAGTCATCTTGATTTGTGGGCAACCTTGTTATCTGGCCTAACACCCCCATTAGCAATTCCACAATTTCTCCAACTTATTGGCGATCTCAATGCATTCTTTTGCATTCACTAAAGCAAAACAAGACATTATCTGCTCTCGATATATCCACAGGCCTGACTGCACCTCCAATTCGTGGTCTCCCCTCCCCCTATATACCAAGATCAAGCTCTTTCGTGTTCCACCCCACTCAAATGGTTTACGCAAATGGTGGACCGGACGGCTCTGGTTCGTTTAGCCCAGTCTTTCAATATTTCTCAGTTCGCTAATTCGTACTCATAGTGAAAATTATGGGATGCAGACTGAATTAACTCAATATCACCCAATGGATACGTCCATCGATAACTCTTGAATAGAGCGTAGCAACATTTGTAATTATATAGTCTTACTGTTCTAACTTCTTCTGTAATTTGATTGCTATGCCATCTTGATATCCTTGTCTCTTTGCTCTCGATCGTTAAGCTATTACAGATGCCACAGACCACGCTTTTTTCTTGTTTTCTTATCTCAATGCTAGTTACTTCACTCTTCCTATCTACAAAACTTTATGTCGAGCTAGATACTGTCCGGATTTATGTAGTAGATCCCACCTGATAGTCACCGGCATGATTCAATTTACAGCAGCAATGATGTAGAAGAAAACTTACGTCTCCTGGTCATTGCGGTAACTCAAAAAGCAACCAAGCTCAAGGTTTATACTGGTTTTTGGGAAAGCAGCACAATGCCTGCTAAGTATTCCTTGTTACTGAGCTTGTCACCGTAATCTGCCCACTGCCTGTGAGTAAGCATCCCTCCGCAAATGCACACCTTTTTTGGGTCCAAGATACCGCTTAGTATGAATGCCTCTTTATTCGAACAGCACTTGAACTCTATACAGATATTAGGATTTAAATACACCATCTCATACGTTGTAGATACCAAATCGGTCCAGCTAGATCCTATCCGGATTCAAATAGTATATCCCACCTATTAGCAGTATGACACACCATGAGCTAAATCATTGATGATGAAAGAAATGGCTTACGCCTCCTGGTCCACCGCCATGATTTGAGTCTTTGAGAAAGTTGATTCGAAGAAAGATTTGCATAAATTTTTCCAAATTCTATTGAAGCTTGATGAGCAGTGAACCGTTCATTCTCGTCGGGGTGAACCATGCCGTCAAGAAATGGGCCAAGCTCAGGAATAATGTTTTCAATATGCTGTGAAGAGTATATCAACAGTCAATTGGACGAGATCAAATTTCAATATTGCGAGGAACACAACACGTACTTTTGTCCTTTCTTCCAAGAGAAGTCCCAAACCTAAGACGTCCAGTGGAAATACTTTAAAAGGCCCATCTGGTTGAGGGATTCCACGTATCGCAAAGCCATGGTATTCAGTCTCCAATATGTCATCTAACGGGATCTCAAGAGGATATATCTTGGACACTTCAAAGTCGTAGAAAGCATACCGCGTGCGCGACGGGTCCCGTAGACCAAGAGGTTGTAATTTCGTTCCACGCGGGAGGTCCAAACTACATTCATACCAGTGTTCTGGTCAAGAATATCGCCATGGAAGACCATATTTTCGTGCAAGAAATCCAATCCCTATGAAACCATATTAGATATCTATCGGATTCAAAATCAAAATCTATTTGATAAAAAACTCACCTCAAGCAGCACCTTCGTAAAAAAATGAGTTCGGCTACGGTTTTGAAGTGATAATCAAACGCGCTATCCCATCTGCAAGCATGCTCCATCAGTGAGTGATTAGTTCCGAGTTCTCAGTGGAAACATACCTGGGCATTAAGCAAAGGAAAGCCCACTGAAGGTCCCAGAGTCGATAAGAGGTATAGTGTAATTTCGAGGATCCGCTCGTGCTTGCGGTGTGTTTAGATATTTCAATACTTTCAGCTCTCCTTCTGGAACGATCCTGAGTAACTTCAGATTCAGCTTTGCTATTTATGTGTTTTATTCCTCTTCAAGTGCTTACTTGATGACGACGTCTCGTCCAAGGCTGTCCTGCGCAGCCCATAAGCGTAAACACTGTAAAATCCGTGGTTGAGATCCTGTAGATAAGCGCACGAAATCATGTACATACCGAAGGAATGGGGAACATCCCTTCTTCCCTTGTCTCATAAAGGCGTCTTCCGTAAGGATAGGCATCGATATCCTTCAGAGTGGGATCAAGATCAGTTCTCGGTGGATAACTGTTCATATGATGCGGCCCATAGTCGTAGAGCGTGAAGCCGCGAGAAGCAAAGAATGGCCTAAGAAATTCCCAGCACCTCAGAAACCTGGCATGATGTTCTGTGAACCTCTGCCCCATATCTGCGTGACCGTCTTCGGTCTCTGGAGGGTACCACTCTTGGATTGTTTTGAACAGAGGATTGTTGACAGGTTCAGGAGTGGTCATCTTCGGTGCACTGTTTCTAGCCAGCGTTTACTGCCAGATGGATGAGAATTCGTCCTGAATGTAGTGAATCAACGCTGGGCAGAAACCTTGGAGAATTCATCGAGATAATCGATTTGAGGAATGACAGACAGCATCGGCGGAGGCAATACTCACTGGATTTGAACCGTGGGATGATTTAGGACCAACAGTAGAGTACAACCACACTGGTTCGTTTGCCATTACAACTTGATTACCACCATCATCAAAGGCTTTATTCACGAATTCTCGATGCTTAATTTCCGTTTAACGAAGCGAATTAAGTTCCCTAAATATTGGCCTCCCATTGGCGTTAATCCAAGCAACCAAAACAACGCCTTCTTCGGAACGCATATAAAAAATAATCTCTCCGATGCTCATTCGCTCCGCGTACAAGACAGCCTCTATGTTGGCCCCCATAGAGGGTCTGAAGTGTACGCAGGATCTCTGGCTTCACAGAAATTGGCGCTGCAGAATAACCTCGTCCTGAAAGTCTTCAACTCTGACTTGCTTCCATTCGCCGATGTCGAGGTAGACTCTGATGCATGGAGGCAGATCTCGCCTCAGCCGATATCGCAGAATTCATATCGATATACCGACGAGCTCATGGTCTCAGAGGAGGTGTATGCCTACTCAAAACTTATATCTCTCCAGGGCACTGTCATCACGATTCATGGGTTGATTCATGGTCGGTCGTTTCCCTCGTGCATCGCTGTATCACTTCGTTGCGTGGTCTAAATACAGGTTCGATATCCGGACTCCGATAAAGAGCATGTAGCCATCGCTATGTCGCGCATCCAGGGAAGCTTTATTAGTGACCGATGTCGAGAGCTTGGGAGTGAGATTGACGGCGACACCAGATGGTACCCACTAGTTCGTCGCTCCTCAGTTCCTTTGTTTAGACCTGTCAACCTTATTCCCAGATTTTATCAGTTGGAAATCATTCGACGAGTCTACGAAATACACCAACTCGGGATAATTGGACTTGACATATACGAGGACAATATTCTTGTGGTTGAATATTCAACATTCGCACAGCTGACTCCCTCCATCAAGATATTCGATTTCGCGTTCAGCAGACCGAATCATTTTGACGATCCGGACGACATGGCGAGACACAGAGTCGACCATATCAAAATTCGTGATATCAGTAATTTTTTCATGCAGATTTTCGAGTTATGTGGTGTCGGATACGATCGACGAAAATATCTGAGGGAAAATGGGCTTTCGACAAAATATGAAGCGCCTACGTTTGACTTTTTTCTAATTGTACATAATTTAATCATGCATGCATTGCTACTGCATCTCTGACTAGCAGTAGCAATGAACATTTGACCCCATAAAAACTGGAGTACATTTGTGCGCCACACAACTTGCAGAATCCAGATCGACCAATCCTCGCGAGATGAACATTTCGATCATGATCGGAGGAGCCACGTGAGCCGATGAGGGCAATGCTCGCCGCTCGGCATCGTGGCTGGAAATGATCGTCGTCATTCCTGCTTTTTGACCACGACGACGACGACGGCGATGAGTGATCCTCGCCAGCGCAAAAAGTTGAGGAAGGATTCTCCTGCACACACTAGCTTCGATACCCATAAAAAGAGAAAAGAGGTGTGTAATCTCACTGTCAAAGTCACCTGCGATGAATAGGAAGAACGAGCACTCATAATTGTCTATTCTTACTGTGACACAGAGCGCAGATGCTGGCACTGCGATCTCTTATATCTTATCGACGTTCTTTTGGATACCTTTGTTAATATCTATCGCTGTATATCTATATTTGGTGGGTGATTTTGTGCTTTTTTGGATGACAGCGAATTGACTTGGGTTTATAATTCAGAATCCTACTTTCGTTACATCGTTTATTAACGAGTGGATCGGATTCTCAGAACACTTCGATGCAGTTCCAGTAGTTTACCAGCCTCCGGCGACATACCTGCCAGCAGATGTTGACCGACGGAATGCCGTAGTTGCAGCGTTCAAGGTCCGTTGAAGTCTAGTTTCTGAAATGAGAATCTTCTGAATTGAATTGACGTCGTCATCAGCACTCATGGTACGCATATGGTGAGGATCCAGTCGCATTGAATATTCTGACATATCTGACATTGTGCATAATTGCAGAACGTGACGCAATGGGAGACGACGAATACCACCCTTTAGACAAAAGAGGCTCGAACCTTACCGAAGCGGGAGGAATAGGCTACATGGTGGTCGACGTGCTGGACACCATGCAAATTATGGGGCTGAAGGAAGAATACGAACGAGCGAGAAAATGGGTCGCGGAAGAGCTAACATTCGACCGAGCCGATGGATTCAGCACATTCGAGGTACGCCGAACACAACTTGAATATCTTTTCACCAGCTCACCAGACGTGGCCAGACCACAATTCGTGTGCTAGGTGGTCTACTATCCGCATACCACCTCTCAGGAAACGACACCGTCTACCTCGAGAAGGCCATCGACCTCGCAGACCGTATGATGCCCGCATTCGACACCGACATCGGACTCCCACTCCCCGTCGTTAACCTCGCTGAGCGGAGAGGGTACCACACTTTGGACCTCCCAGGGCTGACCAGCATCGCTGAAGCCGGAACGCTGCAGTTGGAGTTCCGCTACTTGAGCTATTTGACTGGGAACCCCGAGTATCGGAAGGCGGTTGAAAAGGTACGTCTTGCTGTTTTTATCACATTGGGATAGTGTAGGAATGCAATACTCATTTTCTTGTAGGTCATGCAAGTTATTCAACGGGCCCGCCTACCTCACGGACTGGCATCTATATTTATTAAGTCTGCCCGCTCTCAATGTTCTCCTTTTGCTTTCCGCTGAACAAGGATCTTTAGCCTCGCCAATGGTCAATATGAGACCTCTGCTATTCGTCTTGGATCCTGTGGCGATTCCTTTTATGAATATCTACTGTAAGCTCATAGCCAAATCTTCCCAAAAATATATTCTCACAATTTCTACATAGAAAACAATATCTACAGACTGTAAGTAATTTATTCCCTTCAACACAGTTAAGCTCCCTGACCAGCGTAAACTAACAGAATTATTCGGAAGACGTCTACCGAGAGGTAGTAATATCACCTACATTTTTAAATACCTTTCACCAACTACACTCATATAATTAGATGTACGAAGACGCTATGGACGCCGTCCACACCCACCTCATCCAGACAAGCATGGGAAATAAGATGATCTACACATCCGAGATCATCCCCGAGAACGGCCCAGACGGAGAATTGTAAGCGACGCCCTCATTAGCCCTCATCACTAAAACCGCCGCATCACAACCTACTTACACTTTCACCCCACCCTCGCCCATCGATAGGAAATGGCGCCTCACTCCCAAACAAGACCACCTGGCATGTTTCTTCGGGGGCTCCCTCATGCTAGGCGCCACGCGCACCGGCACACTCAAGCGTCCCGTCTCCGTACCCCCGCGCCCCGACGAGCTCTCCGAGAAGGGCAAGCGCGATTGGGAGACGGGCGTGGAGCTCATCAAGACGTGCATGAATTTGCACGATACCGCTACGTAAGCCTTTGACTCGTTTTCCCTTCCCTTCCGTGGTGGGTGGGGATTTGAGCTACCAGTGAGCTGATATTTATTTGACAATATTTTCGTTTGTGCAGCGGACTGTCGCCTGAGATCGTGTATTTCAGAGTGGCCAGCGACGGGATGGACGTCTTGCCCAACGCACCTAAAGATTGGTATATCAAAGGCGCAGCGTAAGTGATCTTAGAATGAAATCCACGCCTTCCCCGTCTCTATCACCGTCTGCATCAACGCTCATCTCTCCCCCGATACAGGATCGGAGAATTCCCGCCATACGACGCCCGCTACATGCTCCGCCCCGAGACCGTCGAGTCGCTCTTCCTCGCCTACCGCCTCACAGGCGACGAGCTCTACCGCGAGCACGGTTGGCGGATATTCCAGGCCATCGAAAAGCACTGCCGCGTCGAGAGCGGTGGCTACACTACGATTCTCAACGTGGATGAGAACCCGGCGCGCTTTGAGGACAAGATGGAGACGTTCTTTTTGGTTCGTTTTTTTTTAACCGCGTTTGATTTCAAGAGCTGACAAGGTATGTATCTATATAGAGCGAAACGTTGAAATATCTGTATCTGTTGTTCGAGAGTTCTGATGTGATACCTCTGGATCGTAAGTGCTTTGAATTTCATACCATAAAAGCCGCTCATGCAAACGATGCGCAGGATATGTCCTGAACACAGAAGCGCATCCTTTCCCAATAATCATTCCTACTAAAAGTAGTGCATAATCTAGACGTTTACATGTTGCTCAGTATTCAGGAATCTACTTAATACCCGTCAAGTAAAATGAAAAAAATGTCATTACACCTGAAAAGCGACGCAAGTGTTGAAGCATGCAGCATGATAGCATAAAATCGATGGCATACAGTACAACAAAGATACGATGACGACTAATTTACTCCTCGTCCTCCTCATCACCGCCCTCCTCCTTCTTGGCAGCAGCGGCGGCACGCTTGCGCTTGACACGTCCGGGACGGCCTCCTCCGTAGGGAGAGGTGAGGGCAAAGTCAATGTGCTTTTGGGAGTCGAGACGAACGACGAAGGATGGGACGTTGACAATTTGCTTGCCGACGCTAACGACAAACAAGTAAGGAAAATACGAAGCCACGACATTGTCGTGAGGACGTACCGGATGTGCCTCTGCCTGATGAGGACACGGGCGTGATGAATGCTCTTAGCCAATCCGCTCTTGAACACCTGGGTTTGCAGCCTGCGCTCCAAGAAATCCTCGATCTTCAGGGCGAGCACGTAATCGAGACGCATGCGGCTCTCATCGAGCACACCAATGCGCACGAGACGGCGGATAAGGGCGTTACCCTCGAAAAGACGCTTGGGGTCTTTGTCATCGAGCTTGAGGAGCTCACGGGCAGCACGACGGATTTTGGAGAGGGTGAGGGCAATGCGCCAGATCTCGCGCTTGTTGCGGAGACCGTATTCTCCAGCGAGCTAACATTCCACAAATGAGGCTGAGTGAAAAAAAAAAATACGGCAGGGGCACCCATACCTTCAGCTCGGCATCGAGACGGGCCGACTCGAAAGGACGACGGGGGACCTTGTAGCTATAGAGTTACAAAGTAACATGGGGAGCATTGGCTTGTCAGCACAACTGCTACACCCTCCACAAAAGTGGATCTTGAAGAAAGATGTCAGACTCACGTCTTGCTGTGGTTCCTCGGGGCCCTGTACGATCCATTAACACGCTAAGCACAGCGGGGGACAACGAGGACATTACCTGGGCATTTTGTCTTGAAGATGAGTGTACGACGGGAAAGCAGCCTCGACGGACGCGGATTTGGGGGGTCGCCAGCCAAAGAAGGACAAATAGAATAAACTCTGCACAGCCACAACTGTACAGTACACCCAGCCACTCGGGAATTGCCGGTCCACACCCCAATTCTGCTTGCCCCTCGACATCGGATAGGACATCGCCAACGCCTAATGTACGTATGCTCCTCGCCGCCACCGCCGTCGGCCATGCTCATCGCTGCGTCCAACAGTCCTCAAGATGCCTCACTCGTTCGGTTACCGCGCGCGCACGCGCCACATGTTCAAGCGGGGCTTCAAGGGTGCGGGACTTGGCTTTTTTTCATTGGAGTGCGGACCTCTGACCTTGCGCAGACCACGGCCCCGTCAAGCTGTCCACCTTCCTGATCAACTACCATGTCGGAGACATCGTTGATATCAAGGCCAACGCCGCTCAACAAAAGGGTATGCCCCACAAATACTACCATGGGTGCGTTTCACAGCCGGAGTACTGCCATATGTGCATCTCACAGCAGATCCCCCATTTTCCCAGACGCACTGGAATCGTCTACAATGTCACCCCTCCGCCGTCGGTGTCATCGTCTACAAGGTCGTCGGCAACCGCTACTCGAGAAGGAGTGAACCTGCGTGTCGAGCACGTCCGCCATTCAAAGTGCCGTCAAGAGTTCTTGGACCGGGTAAAGTCGAACCACGAGGCGCACGTCGTTGCAAAGGAGAAGGGCGGTGAGTTGCAGCGTTCCATCTTGTTTGGGTGGAGGATTCTTATAGATTTGTATTGTCCAGAGCGTATCAACCTCCGCCGCATCCCCAAGCTCCCCCGGGAAGCTCGCACCGTTTCCACTACCCAGAACGCTCCCCAGACGATCGTGCCCGTTCCTTACGAGACAACTATCTAGATGGAACACGAGTTGCTCTTTTCCTTCTACTTGTTATCGATTACGCCCCGGCATCCAGGTTGTTTGTATTTCACCCACTATATCGCACTATGCATATGCAACCACCCGAAAATCCATGAACTGTATGACGTTGTGTGAATCAGCTGCCTGAACCTTATACCGGAACGCATTCGCCTCGTAATCTGATAAATTGGCCTAGTTTTCCGAATCTTAGAGCGCACATCTCTTGCAATCTGCACGTTATTCACTGCTCGCGGAAACTTCAACAAAACTTCAACAAATAACATTACAAATGGCAAATACAATAAATACGGTACGGAAAGAAGAAACAGGTGGTCACAAAGCGCACTGCCAGAACAGGCGCTCAGGACTGTAAAGTGGGTGTTCAGTACTCTCAATGAAAAAGGCAAGCTCGAGACACGCACCTAAGCTATGTGATCGGATGCAGAGCTGGCATGGAGCTGCTTAATCTCGGCGCGGAGCTGCTCATTCTTGGCCTCAAGCTGCTCAATCTCACTGCGAGTCTGCCTCTGTTTAGAAGCTTCGCGTCGGATCTAAAAGGTTGATTTGTAGCTGTGCTTAGAGCGCGAGGAAATAACTTATAAGGGAGGGGGAAAAAACTCACTGGTTCCATGAACTTTTCACACTCCTCTGTATACCCTTTGGTAACATTCGGAAAATCAATGTCCTCCTTCTTGTCAACCTTCACACCGTTGAAGGATCCGTCTTCGCGATGCGGTTCCGACACATGCTCGACTGGTTCATAAATCCTGCGCAAACTCTCGAAGAGGGTGGCAGCGTAGCAATTTCCCTTGGCCAGATGTAAGTGGGGAGTTTCTGCATGGACCATCCAAGCCAAAGTGACAAGCTCGTACAACAAGAGGGGTTGCGGGTTTGTGAAATTCAAGATACAACAGAGCTTGTCCCTTGTGTTGCGCGGCGGCTTCGAGGGGAGGCCTGAGATTTTGTCGTCTGAGCATGTCATCCCCGTGCGGTGCATGCCACCGCAACCTCCGCGGGTCGAGGTGTTAGCATGAGCATGAGCTGAAGACTCGGCAGTGGAATTTTCCCTCTCGCCCGATGAGGGGTTGGGCTCTGGGTGGAGTGGGGATGGCTCGGCGTCATTGTCTGCGCGTCTCAGGTGCTCAAGAGAGATATAAAATGTATCTCTGGATGGTGCACTGAGCCTGACCTTGGCGGTAAGGTATTCGTGCGTGAATGTCACGGTCTCCTCGTACAAATGGACTTGTTCGACGACGCATTCGGCAACATGATCGAGGCCCACTATCACATAGTGGCATTGGAGGCGCATAAGGTAATCGGAGATAGGCATCCCATACTGATGGGGGTATTCGCAATTGCGACACTCTGAGGGATCATTTTTGTTGGACGTTGCGAGTCCACAGAGGTGGAGAAACGAGTTGTAGAGATGGGACACCTCTCGCCTGAAGTCGATGGTCATCGTATGCTAGGCTGACTGATTGGGGAGTAATATGTAGGCTAATTTGAAAGGCGACCAGTGGACGTCGAGTAGAATAAGACTCAAAGCTGCCGCACTCAGGCTGCGACATAAAATCTGAAGTCTGATATATCACGTGGCCACAATGAAGTGCAAGCGCTTACTACTTGGCCGCAATTATGGGCGCCTAATTGCTAAAATGGCATTAATAGATTGTTGGTACAGACTAGATTAATATTGGTACACAGACAGGCAGAATTATACAGTACTACGAGAGGCACTCACACGATTTCTCTTGCTGAGCATCTTGCGAAATCTCAAAAGCTCGAGCTGAGCCCGAAGCTGCGCTATCACTGCATCCTTCGCTGCTATCTCGTCGACCATCGCCTTGATCTTTGCAACCTCCGCTTCCCAAACAGCCTCCATTTCGGCCTCCTTTTGAGCCACAGCGGCAGCTACTTCTGCCTTGAAAGCATCGGAGGCGGCCTAGATCTGAACGATTCCCAGACATCACTGAGCTAATGTTCAAAATGAAAAGGCTCACTTCATCCATTGCAGTTGCCCAAGCCTCCTTGTACAACACGAAAGCTTCCTCCCAGGTAATACCTTGGCTATTACAGATGTTTTTGAGGTACCAGGACCCAACGGCACCTTTCTTGATTTCACCTCCCCGGGATGAACCTCCCGCAGGACTTCGAATATTGCACCTGCACACAAGCAGCAGTGGTCGTCGCCAAGCAGACAAAACGCTGCATCGTGTTCATGGAGCATTCGCGCGAGGAAGGCGACGTGATAGAAGGGAATTGGGGGACTGAACGAGAGAGTGGAACATAACGTGTCCGTTCTGGCGCTTCGCGGGTGATGTATGCGCGAGACTACATCATCGGCTGGGACGTATGCATGGGCAGTGAGATTCTCCTCACTTTTATCAGTGCTCCTTACCAGATACTCATCAATGAACAGCCCATGGAGGCGTTCAAAGCATGCTCAGATGGTAATATCGGTGTTCTCGTGTTGATAGCGTCCTTCAGCGCAGACGTACGCGCGGGTGTGTTCTGTTCTGCGAGTGCGCTTCTTATAGGGATACAATTTGGTGACCAAGAACGCGTCGAGGTGACTTGGATCGTAGCCGCTTCGTGTGTAATGCACATGCTGACAGTAGGTTGCGCTGCACATGTGTCTTGTGGCATAAGGAATTCTACTCTTTTGATGTCTTTTTTTTTTGATGCTGTTCGACTCGGACTCCATTCCGAAAAAGCGGGAAAGTAAGAGGCGGAGGCGGGACAAAAATTGAAAGGACATTCTAGGTGATTACATGTGGTTGACCGTTGGGAGAACTTCAAGTTCAACTTGGGACGAAATGAGAGACTCAGAGTCACGTGCGATGCAGAGCAAGTTTGAGGAAACCGAAACGCGTCGCACTCGTTGACTCTCGTCATTGTCAACGTCTCGTAGGAATTTCAAGTCGATTCTGGCAAAAACTACATTGAGACCCGCTGCGAAAGTCAAGGAAGATCGCGACATCACCATAAATCACTTCCACTGCCTGCATTGCGACGACACCCCAATTCATTCATATGCTCCATGAAAGACGCGTCGCGACCTTCTGATTGGATTATATCATGTTCGGCGCTTTTTAGGATGCCCTACAGGCTCAGCGCCACGAATAGCGTTCCCTCGCGTTTTGCATCGGAGACCAAAGCTCTGATGTTACAAACATATCAAGATGAAGAGCGCCGGAAGTGGCCATGCCGCTGAACCAACGACGAGACTGTGCGACTTGTCGATTATTGATGAAGCGAGATTTCAGAAGTATTTACTGCCGGAGAAAAAGGCAGGGCATCGGAAGGGTTTTGCGCTGAGCGCGAAAGGGTGCGTCCTGCTTGCTTTTCCTGTGTAAAATGCGCATACATCTAATAATTTACGGCCTTTTACTCAATATATGCGCCATTTTTTCTGTCTGGCCGCTGCATCTGCATCATAATGGCATGTTGTGACCTTGTTCTTGCCGGCCGCTGCATAACAATTGGGATAATTTATGCATGTCGATGGCCTGTTTCCTTCCCGTCCACCGCGCATGGGTCCTACGATATGCGGTGTCGTTGACCCTGCTGCACCACTGGAAATCTATCTCTGTGTAAGAATTATCATATTTTTTCTTGCACTCCTCCTGGTGCAGAGCGTGTTGCGCGCGCGACGCTGCAAGTACGCCCAGCGCCGCTTCCTTGCAAGCCAGCGCAGATATTGACACCCAACCCGCAGAATGCCTCTGATGGAGCTGTTCATCCGTTGAACCCTGCCGAGAAATTCGTGAGCATTTCCTAGTGTCTCGGGGGTTTTGTCCTCATGATTTTGGTTAAAGGGTTGACTGGTTCCCTAGAATCTTTGCGGTTTTCTACTCATCAGTTTGTCTGTCTATTTTTTTTGGTGAGAAAAATTGTTGCGTTTTGATATTGATTCAGGGTTTCGCCAGACGTTCGAATGAATGTTAACGTTAACTTTTAAAAATTCTTACCCCCATCTTAGATAGCGCACATCACATGGTTGTAATGACGCACAGATGCACTGGCCCTGAGCTGGCCTTGAGTGCCATGAGCGTCTAATATTCAAATGAAAGTGTGATTGGTCTTCAAGTTCGCAAAAGGGAACGACCTCAAGATACCGGAAGTGAACGGCCTACCGTAACCTGGCTCGAACGTTATGCCGTGTTGACTGGACGTCTCTGGATTTCATGTCGAACCTGATAGGCAAGATAATCTCCCGGGCCGGTATGTTATCTAACATTGGCGCCCGCGATAAACTGCTATCTTTCGCGTGACGATAGGGACTCCATTCTAGATCTTGGCCACATGGCATCGAACAGCAATAAATAGCCAGTCGACCAGCGCAGTCATTCGGATCTTGCTCGCACTTTTGTCTCTACCTTCCTACTAAAACCTCCTAATGGCCATCGAACTCATTCCTCTTCCTCTTCCCGCCTCCGCTGATGCTTCCAAGTTCGGTGACTTTGGGCGGGAGGTCAAAGGCTTCAACCCTGCGGAGTTCACCCCCGAGCAGTTCAAGGAGATTGAGGAAGCGCTGTACAAGGTGTGTTGCCACGACATATACATCATTCAATATCTCATAGCATCATAGCACGGCGCCCTCTTGTTCAGAGACGCAACGGTGACGCCTGCGCAACAGTATGCACTCACGAAGGTAGGCACAGTATCGCGTTCTTATCATACCCTCACATAACCCCGCGTTCCAGGCATTCGATCCGCAATCTGAGAACTACGGACACGGAAACAACAAAACGGGCGAGACCAAGAAATCGATCCTGCACCCCGACCTCAAAACTATCCCCTCTGTGCCGCAGGTGCAGCTCATCGGCAACGGCACCGTCTACAACCACGAGGGGCTCGCCGAGGCGAAACTCAAGCACCCAAGTCACACCACCTTCCACAAGACCGTTATCTCCCCTGAGGACGCCGCCAAGGGCTTCACCCGCTTCTACCGGTGGCACATCGACGCCGCGCTGTACGACCTGAACCCGCCCAAGGTAACCACGCTCTACGGGCTTACCGTGCCCGCCGGGGACAAGCAGGTGTGCCGGTACGACGACGCACCGGGGATGTGCTCGAGGTGCCCCTGGGTACGACCGCATTCGTGTCGGGGCGCACGATGTTCGAGATCCTGCCCAAGGAGCTGAAAAGTCTCGCAGTGCGCTCCAAAGTCAAGTATGCGCCACACCCCTATGTGTGGATGGCGCCTGCGCATGCAATGTCCACCGGCCTCGGAATCGAGACAGAGGGTTTAGAGCTTCCCCTCGATGAGCTGCCAGAGTGGAATGAGGCGAAACTCAAGATTCTCCCAGTGGTGTGTGCTCTTTTCGGTTCAGGCGAGCACTTGTAGTAGCAATGGCTGATCTATTTTTAGCTCTGGAAGAACCCCGTCACTGGGGCGCTGCACTTCCAAGTCCATCCTTGCGGGGCAATGGAGCTCATTGTCGATCCCCTCCCGGAAGGCGCTAGCCGCGAGGGCGCGCTGTACCCAGATGGAGCTCATATCACCGACCTCAAGGAAGTGCGGGGACTGCTCTACCAGATGCAACGGCCGGGCATCGCACCTGAGGTATGTCAACATGCTCATCTTGCACATGGATTTTCTCTGATTCTCATTCCCATGTAGCTTGTCTATCCACATGACTGGTCAGCTCTCTCGACGTCTGTTTGATTATTTGATAGCTAACCAGTGGTGATTTTTATCAGGCGAGAAAAGGACTTTGTCATATTCCACAACCGTGGTGTCCTCCACACCGTCGTTGGCGCTTTCACACCCGATCAAGTCCGTGCGTTCCACCAGTGCAATCTCGCAGCATCGGATGAGCCCGCCGGCCCATCTGCAGACGAGGTGAAGAAGTATGCATGAACACAATGCCAAGTCCTGGGTAGGCCGGAAGGCGGCGGTTGGCTTACTTTGCATGGGTGCTTTCATTTTGTTCAAGTTCAATACTATCATAGGTATCATCTGGAGTTGTATTTTTAATCGCATATTGTCTGTTGTTCAATTGCCACTTAACACTCGGACGTCAACCAGCGTTTCAAATTTGCAAAATTATACAGATGTAAACTAACCAATTCTCTCAGAGGATACGGGGCTACTTCTAGATTAATAGCATTGACGGAATCCTATAGCGAATTGGGATTCATCGCAAGTTCAATCACATCCACCTCCCGGCCTGCGACATCACGAAATTGTACTTTCCACTTCACTCCTGCCTCCCGCAGCTGTAAGATCTTCTGCATCGTTTCTGCGCCAACATGATTAATTATATCGGATTCCAATTCAAATATCGGAGACGTAATAATAGTCAGTTCTTGGAGAGCATGGCGATGCCATTCTATTAGGCTTGAGGTAGATATTCCAAAGATATTGATGATCCTATCGTCAAATGTGTCCTGTTCGATGCGCAGCGAGCGAAGAGAAAGGAAATATCGAGGTGCGCTTCTTCCACCAGTAACAGAGAACTCTTCGAGGTGTTCGTAGAAGATCCCTGGAACGCTTCTCAGCCTCAAAGATAGATGTCGGTATTTCGTGACAAATGGAAGTCATATTTGAATGGGATACAAATATACCATCCAGATTTTCTAAACTCTCCAAAGAGCACCCCGATCTCTTGAGGAAATCTACAAGTTGCGTTGCTGGCGATGCACCTTATTACATAAATTCGAGCCCAACAAGTATGGCTGTCCAAGTGGGGAAATATTCCCCGTAAAAATATATTCCTAGTTTCCCTTTGCGCGTGAACTTTCTCAGTCTGTTGGAAGTGCGCGTGAACTTATATAAGGGCTTCTGCCTAGATTCAATGCATTTTTAGTATGCGCGTAAACATTTATTGGGTGCGCGTAGAAATATTTGAGTGCGCGTGAACATTTTCGGGGTCCGCGTAGAGAAACACCAGTGCGCGGATATATTTTGGCCTTTTTTTCGAGTGCGCGTGAAAAAAAATGGGTTCCTGTCAGTGCGCGGAAACATTTTCAGTGCGCGAATTTCTTGTAGGCCGCAATGCCGTGATTAGCTAATTGATCCTTTTTCGGCACCGGCTAAAAATGCCGGCGTTGCCGCAGCGGCGATTGATCTCCCTTATCTAATCGTGATTAGGTGCCCCTCTCGCTCGTCAACAATGCCTCCGAATATGCAGCGAAGCACGCATCTACGCCTGTTTATGCCGTGAGAGTGTAACAGAATTATCTGAGATGAATGAGTAATGCAAGGGGGAGGCTGAGTGGAATACCTATAGTAGTTACACCCGGTTAGGTCACAGGAAAGATCACATGAATTACTGTGAACAGAGAGCCTCCTGGGTAAGAGTATAGGCATATAAAGTTGATAATATACCTCACATGTGACTAATCCAAAAGGTAGTGAGAGGTTGGTAGGACTCGGAGGGCAATGGCTTGGGCGCTTAAGTGGGGTATTTTGAATCTCCGCTGCGGCAACGCCGGCATTTTTAGCCGGTGCCGAAAAAGGATCAATTAGCTAATCACGGCATTGCGGCCTACAAGAAATTCGCGCACTGAAAATGTTTCCGCGCACTGACAGGAACCCATTTTTTTCACGCGCACTCGAAAAAAAGGCCAAAATATATCGCGCACTGGTGTTTCTCTACGCGGACCCGAAATGTTCACGCGCACTCAAATATTTCTACGCGCACCCAATAAATGTTTACGCGCATACTAAAAATGCATTGAATCTAGGCAGAAGCCCTTATATAAGTTCACGCGCACTTCCAACAGACTGAGAAAGTTCACGCGCAAAGGGAAACTAGGAATATATTTTTACGGGGAATATTTCCCCACTTGGACAGCCATAAACAAGCATCGCTCTGATCTCTTTGACCTTTTGTTCAAGTTCAAAAAGCTTTCTGCATGGATCGCAAATGTTTCCCCATGCAAGATCACATAGATATTCCCCTTCGTTAGCATAAGTAATTGCAGTATCGACAATGGCTGGAGTCGACGTAGAGCCTATCATGATGATGGCCTCGTGAGTTGAAGATCCCAAGAAGTTATGGCTGGGCACTATATTGTTCATGTCGCAGTTAGTATCCGTTATCGAAGTTGTAGAATGGCTTCATAATTGCTTCATAATGGAACATACCGACTTACGATAAGCAATAAAATACTGAATGTTAAAGCAACAGACGTTGAAGATGGCGGACGTGAAGAAGCAGAGTGAACATGCGTCAAAAAACGTTTCGTGTCCGCACTTGACTGGTCTAGTAATTATCTCGAACAAATTCGTTTGTCTTGGGAAATTTTTGGGATGTGCCTTGAAGTTCATTTAAAAACTAGTCTAAACTTCCACCTGCGTCGGGTCGAATTCTTTTATTTTTGTTTTTTCATTACCGACGTTATGGTGCTATATCAACGGCCCTCCATGGCGCTCTACTGCAAGCCGAAGTATATTCTTTTCATAGCGAGTCCCCGCACCAAATAGTATCTTCCATTGTACCCCTGCCTGTTACGAACACGAAGTGTGAGGAACAACCTTCAAACACTATAGTTCGTCTTGTTGGGACGTTGATCAAGGAGTCGCGCGACGAATGACCTCCAGGAGGACAGAGTTGTGGCGAGACGAGCTAGGGAGTCAGAAGAAAGCGTAGATTGATCCAGTCTGGTAGCTAACTAGAACTAGCTAGGGAGTGTCGATCTACTGAGTCGAGATAATATACATTGGCTATTGATCGGAAGAGTATCGCATCGAAGTAAGTACCATGTGGACGTGAGAGCCAGTATTAGCGAGCATGATGACGATGATGGGAACGAGACCGGAAATGGAGTACATCCGTATGGTACAAGACAATAGTATGAGAACGAGAACCATGGTTGCGCATGGTCTGCTGCGAGAGTCGAGCACAAGGTCCACCGTTGAAGGTGTCGACGATGTCTGCTATAAGTACATGGTATTGCGACTCGAATAGGAAAAGATGACGTAGGAAAAGGAAAGAAATTTGACGTGCGTAACATTACCCCCTCGTAGCGAGGAGACTCCAGACTACTCACGGTTTTGCGCTCGTCGGCGAGTGGAACCCTTCCGTTGTGCGCGTTAGAGATCGAAGACTTGTTAGGACGTTGTATCTGGGACTGTTTTGGGCAATGTTCGGGGTCGTGTCGAGGACTGCCCATACGGCATATGGCGGCAGGTACGGTGTTCACAATAGAGCGTCGCGTGTTGAGAACTTGCACAGTAGCCACAGCAAATTTCTTCATCCAGGGCGTTAAATCTCACTGTGTTGACGGGTGGACCAGTTGGCGCGCGTGGTTGGTATGCGTGGATCCCATACATGGGTGAGAGGCAGGTACGGCTGGCGCCGTTCGTTGGGAGCGATAGGGTCTGGGTGGATTGTCAAGTTGGAATAGTTGGAAGAATTTGCGCCGGAATTCTACCGGTGTTAAAGATTGGGAAATGTGCAGTCGAGGCTGGATTTGATTCGCGTTCGAGGCGTGTCGAGTATGTTGCGTCTCTGCAGGGTTAGCGAGTGAAATGACCGGACGTGTTCCTTCATTCGTGGATCAGGGGTGTTGTCGATGATGAATTGAACAGTCGCGGAGTGTTCGCGGAGCATGTAGTCGTCAATAGAAAGATCGTTAGTCCGCAGTTGCACGCTCCCCTGTCCCGTTCCTCGACCTCTTTCCGAATTTGATGCACCTCGCGTTGCGGCCTCGCCTCTGATGGTTGCGATTCCCGTTTCTAGGGAGGGGAACGTTGGTTACTTGAGGTGGGGGAAATCGTCGGACTCTCCGCTGGGGTAGTTGGGTGTTGGCTGGTCTCCGTTCCTCTATTAGCAGCTGGAAGTGCCGGTGGGGCGTCGTCTCCAGGAGGCATGAGAGCAGAGGTTTGCCGCGACGGCTTCCTCGTCAGTAATATGTTGGGACGAGTAGTCGAGGGGTGTAATGATATGGCGAGCCGCTGCTGCTTCTTCAGCTCGCGTCATTCGGCGTGCCCTGAGTCGTGATCGTCCTTCATCGTCATCGCCTGATCCATGAGGAGGATTGGTTCGGTCCAGTATCTGCTGGTGTAACCCTCTAGCGGACTCGTCGCGGTAACAGATCTGCCATGCGATTCAGCTCGGCTGGGATGGTATGCGCCAGGTCGGTTGCTAGCCTAGTTACCAGTGGCCTCCCGTTCTAGGGTTGCCGTTGATTTCTTCTCCAATTCGGTCCATCTCTGCCTCTCGCATTCGTTCCTCTGCAGCTGGGCTAGGTGACCCCCTCGCCAACCTGTAGGAGCGTTCTTCTGTTTCCCTGGTTGTTGACTTCGTCGATGCTGAACCCAACGCCAGGAGTTGCTCAGTTGTGAGCGGACCCGAATCAGGGGATGTCCTCGACTGCCAGAATAGTGGATGTGTCCTCGGTGTCGAGAGAGTGTTTGGGTCAGCATAGATGTCATCAGTGACATCACTTGGAGGACCCGAGACGAGCGTCGAGGTTGGGGGCTAGCGATGGGAACCTCGAGGGGGTGTTTATCAACGACGATGGTCGTAGTTTCGACTATTGGGGTAGGGTGTCAGCATTCCGTGATGGAGTGCGTGGTTCTGTTCGAATGGCTGGTATCGTTACTCGGTGTTAGTATGCCCTGGGACAGCGACCAGAGTATATAAGATGATGGTGAGGGAAACTCGTAGTACATAAACTAGGTGAAAGGAACAGATGCTAATATCGTCCAGATAGACAGCTGGGCCTCGACAGGTGATCTGGCGGATGACGACGAAGAATGGTGGGTATTTTGCGGGGATGGGGTTTGAGACGGGGTTATTTTAGACGTAACTTACCCAGGGCTTATTATACTTCAAGGGAATAATTTTGCTAGTCCTGCATCGTGTGTCGAACTCATACACGTACCATGGGGCTCGTTCTCGCGGTAGACTCGCAGGCGCGAGATTCTTCGTCGGAGGTTATCTTCACCGGACAGCAAAAAGACGGCAGCGTGGGTAGGAGGAATGCATGTAGTCGAGATTCTGATGGATTGTAGACTTCTCCTAGTGCGTCTTTGGTGTCTGTGGGCCCAGTCCCATGCGGGTCTCCCGAGATGCGATTCGAAGGTAGAGGTGCTGGGTTTCAAGAAGTGTTTCCAATTGCTTCCTCCCCTTCCCTCGCTGTTTCGCTACTGCACGTGAAGTATCCTGTGTTGGTACAGCGCGCCATCATTTCGTAATGCTCCTGCAGTCGACCCAGTCCTATTTACTCTCTTTTTCTATCTCCTCCACCATTCTTTGTTGCCCGATATTCATTTCTAGGCCACTCCGGTCTTGGGTTCCACGTGAGATGACCCCTCCGAGAATAGATGGTGGGAGATGAGACAGTCTGAGGATGGAGGCAGCGCGTGGAAGAGCTTGAGTTAGAACATGGCTATCTTGGTGGTACCTTTTGATTGGGTGCGTGGGTGATGCGCTTTCTTGATGGTGTTGCAATGAAGTCGTCTAAGTATGGATCTGCGTTTTAAACGACGTGGCGGGCTCCCACGAGTTTTCGGCATCAGTATATAACCTTTCCATTTGGCTTAGATATTGCCTCCGCCCCCTGAAGGTTCGCTGGTTTAGAATCGCTTCCACTTCCCATTCTTCTTCTCTTCAATAATGTTGGTGGGGTCTCGTGATGTTTGGGCCATATTCTCGTTGTTTCACGGTATGGCGTTAGAAGAGTGCATGGAAGAACATCGGTGAACATTTCTCCAAATTTCGGGGATCTTTAGTCGGGTAATACGTTAGGTCTTCGAACTTCTACAATTTCGGTATGGGCCTTCTCATTTGGGCTGAATTTCCCTGATGGATATCTGATCGACAAGTGTTGGTGCTAAGAAGGACTTTTTGGCGAACTTTGAAAGGATGAAACTCGAGTTCATTCTTTGCGCCATGCGGTTGCATTGCTAATTCTTGGGCTGCCTGAGCTTCCTTCCTATCTGATTCTAGTCCTGAGGCGTTCTTCTACACTCGGGGAATTTGTGTTCCGGTACGTCATGGGGTACGCGAGTGGAGAAGTTCCCATGTATGAGTTTGAATGGTGTTCTTCTCTGTCGGCATGTCGTCTGTTGTTGTGGACGAATTCTGCCATGGCGAGTTTGCTTCCCAAGTGGTGGATGGTCCGCGCCAGTATATGACAGATAGGCTTCGACTTCTTGATTAACGCTCGGTTGTCATCTGTCTGGGGGTGAAATGCATAAACTTCTGATGACTCCAATGAGTTTCTGGAGCTCTCTAAAGGCTTGGGCTGCAAACCATGTGGTTCCTGTCAGAAATGAGCGACTCGGGTTAGCCCGAATCTTAAAAGATTGTCGTGCAAAATCTAGCGATGGCTGAGTGATCTGAAGTTTTTTGAGTTGGTACGAGAATCACCCCCTTCGTAAGGCCGTGGTCCACCACGGAGAGAATACAAACGACCTTGACAATTGTCGGATGTCCAGATTCTGTAGGCCGTATTAAACCATTGAGCAATCTGCAAATTTGCGTCTTGGTCGAGGGTAGATCCAGGGAATTGGTGACAGCGCAGGTTTTCAGGGTTGTACGACTGTTTGAATAGTTGGCTTTAAACAACCTGCGACTTTTGTGACATATTGACGCATTCTTCGTGTTTGCCTACAGTGCATCTGGCTGACTCAATCGTTGATGTGTTTCTTGCTGACCTGACTGGGCCTGCTGTTGTTGCGATCTTGATCTCTCTCT
>QEYC01000243.1:0-77598 GCA_009935795.1 Pholiota adiposa | reverse complement strand
ATTTAAATGGACTTTCAGTAGCCTTTGGATGTCACCAATTGTGGGGGAGGAGAAGGCCATTTGGTGGCTTCAGCGCAAGGTGGGAGCACTTTACCTCTTGTTTAAAGTGCAAAAACAAAGCCATTTTTTTTGGCCATTTTCCCTATTTTTAAGCACAAAAATCTTCAATTTAGGACATATTCACTCGCCAATGTTATGCATTACATTTCAATGAATAGGTTCATTCTGGACCCCCGTTATGCATTACATGAACATTCGGTCAAAATAGTACAATACTTTCAACCACTTTCCATAGTCTGTGTGATACTAATGCTACAGTTTTCTTAGTTTAACATGCAAATGGAGGGACAAATACACAGTGCACATTAAACTGAAGTATTCCACGTGTACAGCTCAATGTTAATAATGGAACTGATACAAAGGCCAACCACTGGATAGAATCTGGAATGTGTGGGTAAATTTACTAGTGCAAGTGGTGGAAACTGGTGGCAAGAATGAAGTTACTATGCACTATTTCAACCAAGTATTCAGTCACTTGTCATTTTGATGCATGAACTGAACACTTGGTTCATCTGTCATAGGTCATTTTGGCCTAAAGTTGTGCTCAATCAGCAGTTTTTGGCAATTTTTGCATGTTTTGATGTAAAACTTTTTCAAAATAGTCACAATTTGGACCCTTAATTGTCTAATAGGGACAAATAAACACTATGTCCAGTGAACACTTGTGTCATATGTCATATGGTGTGAACACTTGGTCAAGATGTACAGTAGTGGCAAATGGTGGAAACTTGTGGCAAGTAATTAAGTTACTAGTGGAAGGTAGTGCAAAGTAGTGGAAAGTAGTGGAATTACTAGTGGAAGGTGGAGGAAAAGCAGTGGAAAGTGATGGAGGTACTGATAGAAGGTAATAGCAACTAGTGTCAACTGTGGATGGTGGTAAAAAGTAGTTAAAAGTGGTAAATTTACTAGTGGCAACTGGTGGCAACTAGTGGCAACTAGTGGAAACACTGGTGGCAACTGGTGGCAACTGGTGGTAAGTAGTAGAAGGTGGTGAGAATACTGGTGGCAACTGGTGGAAACACTGGTGGAAACTGGTGGCAACTGGTGGTAAGAGTAGAAGTGTGGTGAGAATACTTGGTGGCAACTGGTGGAAACACTGGTGGAAGTGGTGGAAGGTGGTAGGAAGGTGGTAAATTTACTGGTGGCAAGTGGTGGAAGATGGTGGAAGTGGTGGCAAGTGTGGCAAATGGTGGACTTCAATAGACTAGTACTCATCCGGTAAAATCCACTGGAATCCACCAGAATCAGGTGGAAACTAGTAACTAAAAGTGGTGGAGTGGCCAATTACTGCAGCGGAGTGACAGGAGTATAGAGTAAGAATAGAGTAAGGACAGTGGGAGTGGTCGAGACTACAGCAAAGAATTAGATGGTAGACAAAGAGGAGTTGGTGAGAACAATAAGTCAGATGCATGGAATGCAACTCTTGAGTTGACCAATCACAGGACATAGATAACCCAGCCAATGAGCAAGCCTCTTTATCTTGTCTTGCATCTTTGTCTCACATGAGAAAAAGTGCCCTTTGTTTGTAATATAGATTAGCACTGCCCCAATTGTTTTTTTATTATTAAATTTTTATATTATGACTCAATACTAATTTTTTACTAGTAGTTGATTAGAACTGGGTAATTTGTAGTAGATTGCTAAATGGTAAGACATTGTAAGAATATTATTATTCTTTTTTTTTGCGCCATAGTGCTGTAGTGCATTACAATTTATTACGCAGGATTAACAAAATATACAAAAAAGTATCAAAGGCCACCAGAGTCAGTAATCAGGTGGAGCTACTATTTAATTACTAGTTAGTCGGTAGTTAGCAAGTAATTAGTGGATAGTTGGCCAGTGTTGGTATTACTATTTAGTTAAAGGTTAGCTGGTGATCAATCAGTGGTAAACCTAGTTAGTCAGTGGTGGAAGATTAATTGGTGGTGGAACCAGTGGTTAGTCAGAGGTTAGTCAGTGGTAGAGCCAGTGGTGGAACCAGGTCAACCACTGGTCAGCCAGTGGTTAGTCAGTGGTTAGTCAGTGGTAGAGCCAGTGGTGGAACCAGTGGTCAACCACTGGTCAGCCAGTAGTTAGTCAGTAGTTAGTCAGTGGTGGAACCACTGGGCAGTCAGAGGTTAGTCAGTGGTGGAGCCAGTGGTGGAACCAGTGCGGCATCCCAAAGAGCATCACAATTTATTACGCGGTGCGCAATTGCAGTCCGCAGCTAACTACAACAAATACATGAAGTACGAGATATAGCCCCCAACCCCTGTAGGGGCCAGAGGCTAACCACATGTGTGTTTGCTGCCATGTTGTCACCCTTGCGGGATTTGTGCTATGTGATCTCAGAATCAACTTAGATTCAAACTCAGTGTATGATTCTGAGTAAACTAACAGAGGATTTAGTTCTCTCGAGCCAGGATAGAGGGACTACCCTCATCCTGCTATGGTCCAGACCCAGGGTCGTTGACCCCAGTTCGCGGTAGTAGCATGCACTATCATTCCTATTACCCAGCACCTGGTTCAATTATGCCAACCGGCTCAGATCCCCAAGGTGTCCAGGCTCTCTGCCTTGCCAACAGCCAACCCAGTTGTGTTATCTGGGCCATTCAGCATCCCCTACTTTAGCCTACTACCCATCCCGGAGTTGTTTCCACTTTTGTGTACTACTGCTGATGGCCGAACTCCAGCGCCTGCATGACCCCCTTAGGGGAATTTGGGCAGTGTTTGGACAGTCAAGGACTGGCGGGGGGGCTGGCATTGATGTCGCCGACCTGCGGGCCATTGATGAGGATCACCGAGCAGCCCGCCTTCAAGGGGGGGCGGGCGGTAATGAGGACGCGGTCCTCACTGAACTACAGTGTTTGAATGATCCCTTGCGGGACATCCGCGCTATGTTTGGACGAGGAGGATGCACTGGGGGCGGCATGGGGGTTGATGTCGCTGCCTTCAGAGAAGCATACGGTTCCAACTCAGATGATGGGAAGGGAATTGCCAACTATGTTAGGTGCGCGGGGGCTGCCCCAGGCGCTAAGTGTAATAAACCCAATGACAAATGATGCAGCCATCAAGGCGCATCTTGACGACATCTTGGCTCAGTGCCAGGATGACCCAAGTGTGTATATGCGGCCACGGATGCGTCTGTGCCCACTATATCATGCTACCAGGCGGCTTCGGCTTGCTTGGTATTTTGCAAGCACAAAACTGTCTATCAGAGCAGGTTTGTGGCTGGCAGAGTACTCAGCTCAGATGCTGAGTTATTCGCTATCCGTGCAGCTATTGAGAACACCATAAGGCTTCCCAATACTACGCGCATAGTGTTGTTTACAGATTCCATTGCTTCTGCTAAGCGAGCAGTGGATCCTTCTGTGCACTCCGGTCAAGGTCACTCCTTGCGGGTGTGTGCTGTTCTCAAGCAGTGGTTCAAAGAGGACCCTACTTGTACCCTCTCCTTCATCTATGCGCCTTCGCGTCTTCAGTGGGGTGTTCACTTCGATGCACATTTATTTGTGCGCGACCTCCCTCCTGTACTGGCTGCAAAGCCATATACTTCTTATGACAGCAGGTGCAAACACGCTGCTGATTCCAGTTCGGATGCATGGAAGTCTGCCTTCCTCCACTCCCAAGATCGTGGGCATCAATTTTTGATGCTCAAAGGCCTCGGCAAGGGCCAAATACTTCCATCCACCATCTCTGGCAGCAAATGGCTTTTGTCTGCGAGTGAGTCTCTTAGTCTCACCGCACGCTTGACTCGGTGTATACTGGGCCACGCCCCTATTGGTTCGTATTTTGAACGGTTTAGGCCGAATGATGGTGATGGTAACCCCATTGCCTATGGTGCCCCAGGCCTAGTCACCACAGTGGTATTTGAACTCAGTCGTGCTTCAGATAAGATTGATAGGCTCCGAATAAGCAAACTAGTGTAATTTCTGTCACGTGCATCGTTCCTAGATTCCACGACATAAATCATGTTCAAACAAGCTTTGCTAACCTAAAGCCTATGTCAAACATTGGGTGACATCTGCCGCTCACTTTTCCTTTGACGCTGCTTTAAGTATATGCAAGATTAAGTATTTGATTTTAGTGTCTGGTGAGCTGTCCTTTCTACTTGCTGCATTTTAACAGCTCTGTTACCTGCTAGCCGGTGTGGTGATACAGATCTCAACACGTCCTCTGAGATCCTCCAAGTCTCGCAGTATTTATCGCGTTCAAAAAATATTGCGATTCGGTACAGTCGGCGCAACGTTATTTGGCACGATTCTATCGTGAGTCTCATCAGACCATGGTCTGCACTTACGATACACACTTATCTAATCTCTAATTGCCATATATGGACTGAGTGATCTCCCTAATTCTAGGCCAGAGAGTTCAGTATGCCAGCTCGTCAAAATTATACTTACGTCTGATACTCAAGTTTTGATCTAGAATATGTCCAATCTCAGAAAATATAGCGCTTGTGAGAAGGTCTGATCTCAGATCATTGCAAAAGGATGCACTATTTTGAACTACGATCACTTTTAACTCTCGAAGTAATTCTACTAATTAGTTGGGCCGCAGTAGGCCTAGTTGTTTCAATCACCAAAAGACTTGCGAGGGGCGTGTAGGCTGCTGGAAATGTTGTGGATCCAAATTCCCCGCCATCCCTTCTACCTAGTATGATTTAAAAGGAAGCCAAGGCGTGTGGCTGACAGCCAGTTACGTCACATGCTCAGTTCTTCTGTTGAGGGCCTAATTGCTAGACTGATATAGGGAGAACTTGGTGCAGCAACATATGTGTGTGAATCAGCGCCAGTCTATTAGTGAGTCACATGTTAGCTCGACCATGCGCGCCGCGGCGATGTGCTACATAACGGTCCGCGGCACACTGCGGTGGTTCCGCTTGGGGTTTCATGTCCCAAGTACAGAGTCGGTCTATCCTTGCCCCAGGCGCAGTAGACCACTGTACCATGGGACTTGGTAGGTGCAGCTCTCGCCTTGTATTGTCCTGTGCGCGACAAACATACAGCATTGCTTTTGTCCTCGCCAGCTATCTGCCGGCTGGCACGGATTAGGCTTGGATAACAGTTATGGAGATTGTGCATTGACCTGGATGAGCTGGTCCTTAGCGTTGGCATTGTAAGTGCTGCTTGAGCGCGAAGGCACACTTCAAGGTTCGGCTGGTGATAAGTGTCGGGACGGGTAGCGGAGTGAGCAACTTGGGGATGCTGGGGGTCTGCGCGAGGGTGGACGTGACTGATGGGCAATGACGTTCAGGACGGTGTGCTTTGTACCTACCACCGCAGATGAGCGATGAGTGGTACTCTCGCCGTCCTCGTACGTACGGACGCCAGGTGTAGGACCATTACGCCTGTGAGCAATCGCACGCGCGGTTGAGGTGCCGAACATATAGCTATAGGAGAAGATGTCCGGAGGATCATGTTGGCGGTCACTTAGGGTCAGACTTGGGGGGCCAAATTCTTCTAGACACGTCCTACTCTCGACAATATTACGTGCCTGGCGCTGCTGTGTAGAGGTGGGTAGGTGGGGAAGTAAGGGAAGAGCGACCTGGATTAAGGCCCTCATAGAGGTCGATGTCCGCTCGTGTCGATTGTACTAGATCTTCCCATCGCGTTGCAGGCTGGATCGAATGATCATATTTTGCTAGCAAGGGTTTCCCTTCCCGAGGCCACCTTCTTGTACGGGAAATCACGCCAGTCCCATCAGGTCTGAATGCCAAGCGAGGCTCTCTAGGTGTAGGGGTGCCCTTATCAGGTCGTTCTTCGGTTATTCCCCCCTTACTCGCCTATCCTTACAGACCACAGGCCGGATTTCAGAGGAGTTCTACCCCATTCTCCGGATACCTACTTGGCGGCACCCCCCGGATTGATAGACCCCGTCGTAGGGAAGTCATCCTCTCGTGGGTCACACTTGGCCATCTGAGTCTACCGCGGACCTGCCTTCAGCGTCCCCTACTTCGGCTTACTAGCCTACTTTGGTGTCCCGTCATAGACCCTAATTCCCCCCAGAACCCTTGAGGGCAGCCCAAAGCGCGCTTCACTCATTACAGGTGTACGCGACAGAGACCACCCCCCTGAAACCCCCAGACCCCGGCCGTAGCCTAGAGACCCCCTGAGCGCGCTGTTAGGTCGCTACATCCATGCGCGTCACACAGGAGTCCCCCAGAGCCCAAAGGTCCACAGGCCCAAGAGGACCCGAGCATGTGACAGTAACTGCTGTCAGCCACACGCCTGCCTTCCTTTTAAAAATCATATAGGTTAGAAGGGAGATGAGCGGGGATTGAATCCACAACATTTCCAGCAGCTACACAGCCACCTCTGCAAGTCTTTGGTGATTGAAACCACTAGGCTACTGCGGCCCCAAGAGAACACGTAGTTGAGTCAGTAGTTCAATAGTAGTCAGGTGAGACTCATTAACCACTAGTTAGTCAGTAGTTAGCACAAGTAATTAGTGTGGAAGAGCCATGTCAATGGGCAACACTGGGCGCCATTGGTTCACACTAGATTGATAGGACCACGATGTATTGCGAGAACTGGGACAGGTACAAGCGGGCGAGGTAACAGTATGTAAAGAAGAAGCAAAACAAAAAATTATCTAAGATTGATCCAGAAAGGAGTCACGTGATAAGTAAAGGGCTAATGATGTGTAAGCTGGGAGGCCAGGCTTACATTCCTCCCTACACGAAAAGATTTCCACTACCCAAGTTCCACCTGTTGGACGTCATCAGCAATAGTGGACTCAAGGCGGCAGATTGCGTGAAGTCCGCATCAGCAGACAGACAAAAGAAACAGAAAATAATATTGGCATTGAAAAAAAAATTAAAAAACAGAATATAAACTAACTTGGAAACCTAATCGTATCATTATTGTAGTATCCAATGGATATCCAGTTGATCTTCACCAAATTCCTCCGGTTGGTCTTCGCCAGAGTCATCGGAGTTTGAAAACCGAGGTTCAAGCTATGAGGAGAGGCCACCTGCATACTCCTTCTTGACAGAGACTTCTCCAGGAGGGACGTAGTCACGTCCAGGCAAAATTTCCTCGGAGGGATCTCCAGGGCAGGTACATCAAATGTCGTGGGACCCATTAATGTGCCCTTGGGGACCTTTCAGCATCCTCCAACAACCACCAGCCTTTGTTGAGGACTGTGCCTTGTCAGCCTGACTGAGCAGCGGAAGACGGAAATAGGCAAGTGGGGGGCAGCAGCAGTAAGGGCGGGGTGGACTGTGTAAAGGAGAGGGGCAGCCAGGTCAAGCAGAGCCTTCTGCAATGAGGCTGTCCCACTGCATACAGTCATTCACTGGTCCTTGAGACAGCACTAGTCCTTGAGACAAATGGAATAGCACACGCATCTGAGTAGCTGATTATCAAGATTTTTTTGTAATACACATAGATTTACATCCCTCTATGTAATTCCGGAGTTTTTATTGCAATCAAGAAGATTGGAATGCGATCTTGAAGAGACGCGGCAAAATGGGTGAATTATACAAATTTTATCTGCCTCATCTCGACCTGTGTCTTTGCAGTTCTCCTAAGTTTTTTTGGAAAAACAAGATATCCATATCCCATAAATTGATATCCTTATGTTTGATTTGTGAGGGAGCTGCTACAATATGGCAAAATGCTTATCGATGCAGCGTACATCCCATGTCCTTCAGTTATCATGTCACATCACGTATTTCCAAATCGGGTGACCATGTACAATTTCTTAATGAATACGCTTCGTTGTTGTTAAAACATTGAATCCATTTGTATATTATCTGTATATATTCATCTTTCCATAACCTACTATCCCAAATGGTTGGTCGCCCCAAATCTGTGTCCAAAAAGCAGCAACTACAAGCAGAGGAGAAGGAAAGATATATGCTTCGAGGAATTGAAATTTATCAAGATGATTAAGGCAGTGATGGAAAGAAGAAAAGTTCATATACCAAGGCCTGTCTCTGGGGATGCACAGGACGACGAGAGCGAGCCCGAAGGTGAACAGGCGGAAGCTGAAAATGAGGTAGATGACTAGATTAGATCACGGATCAAGCTGCCGACAGCGTGGAAACAGATCTGATGCAAAATGTGACATTGTCTCAAGGACTAGTTTTATGCTTGATAGGCCAGATTTCAAATTATTCAAAGATATCTCTCCGAGTTGTGATTCGATTCGCCCCAAATTTTGAGACATTGTTGTATTCATATCGTTGTACATGTACGTAAAAAGAAATTCTCGAAAAACACCAAATCTGACTACATATTAGCCACTAAATATTTCGCTGTCTCAAGGACCGGTGAATGACTGTAGACATTTTTTTTTTTTTTAACTCAACAATTTACGAGATATAGGCCCCACCGAAGGGAGACCTATTCGCTTTGCCCTTGCGGGAAGCGACCGGATTCTATGGCGTAAGCTGCCAACATGCGGGGCGCAACTCCCGCTGAGAACCCAGACCCCGGAGTCAACTTAGACTCGAAACCCAGCTAGTCACTGAGTCGAACTGACAGAGGAGTTTGTTACCCTCGAGCCGGGTTGCAGGAGACTGTCCTGACCCGCTATGGCCCATGCTTCACCAGGGAGTTATTATAGAGCCCCGGCTACTGAACTTCCCGTTCCCGAGCAGGTGGTTCGCTTAAGCCAACCGGCGCGGAACCCCACCTGTCCCAGGTCTCTGCCTCGCCCACAGCCAACCGGATTGTGCCCTGATGTGACCGGGACCCTGCCACGGCAACCCACCAGATCCAGATTTGTTTTACGTCTACGCGTGCCCCACCGTATTCCAGATGAGACCCTACTCCTTCCGAGCCTGAGTCGCCCGCCCCCCAGGTCATTTTGCCCGACAAGGAATTCCGGACACCGCAGATCGCTACTACCATGGACTGACGACGGCCACTCACCCAGTTTATGCTGCATGTCAAGCGGACCAAGTCTGCCCAACCGTGGAGGGTTGCCTGGCCTGGTATCACCCAGACATTCGGCTCGTCTTTGTAATATTCCCTCGCTTACTGCGCCACGTGTTCAGATAATCAACCTGGTATTCGATTACTTGACCTGTTTGCAGATCGCGTAAAATTTAATGACGGCATAACCGAGGTGGAGCACACTCCAACCGAAGCTTCTTTGTCCCTGGATGAGGAGGCGGAGGGGATGAGACCTACCCCCGACGAGTTGCGCCAATTTCTTGATACCATCCTCGCTGGCTGCGAGGAGGATCCTTCTTGCGTTTATTGCGCTGTCAATGCTTCAGTCCCAGAGCAGAAACGCTACCAGGCTACTTTGGCGGCCATGGTATATCGCGAAGGTGCCTTGGTCTATCAGACCAGGTACGCCGCTGGCAGAGTCACCGCACCCGATGCAGAACTTTATGCCATTCGCGTCGCAACTCAGGCTGCCCTCCGACAACCTAATTGCGAATGCATTGTCATTTTCACTGACCACTTCCCTTCTGCGAAGCTGTCGGTAAACCCATCCGTGCATTCTGGACAAGGTCATTCCTTGGCAGTGTGCCGTGCTCTCAAAGAGTGGTTTGGCAAGTCTGCCGCCCACTCCCTTGAATTCGTTCGTGTTTTATCCCGCCTCGAGTGGGGTATCCACCAATCTGCTCACGAATTTGTTCGTGATCTGCCTCCGATCCCTGGGCGATCCCCAGCGACATCTCTGGATAGCTGCCGCAAGGCGGCGACCGACTCTGCTCGGGATGCTTGGGTTGTGAAATTCCAAGATCCCAATTATCGCGGCCACAATTTCTTTATGCTGCAGGAGCTCGACGGTGCTCCACTCGAACCGAGTTACGTCAATGGCGGAACTTGGCTCCCTCTCGCAAAGCAATCAACTATGTTGACTGCTAGAATGGTTAGGCTAATCACCAACCACGCACCGATCGGCGAATACTTTCGTCGCTTCAACATCAATGAACCTCATACGTGTAGGCACTGCGGCTCCCTCAATGGGACTCGCGAGCATCTTATGGAGTGGTGTCCATATAGGGAGCGCCATCCACCACACTTCATTCGCTTCACGGCGCATTTGATGAGTTTCCTAAAGGAGAACCCACTGTTCTTCGCGCAGGCCGCCCCCGTTGTTCGGGAAGGGGTTGGATAATCGCGTGGGGGCGACCTCACTGTGGCATCGTAAATCCGTAGACCAAGGGACTTCGGTTCCGTGATCGGACGGGGTTGCAGTAGAAACTGTGTCTCCGGGGCGGCGCGAGCTGTTCTGGGGGGTGTTCGTCACTCCGCATCTGGCGGGACTCTCGTAGTCCCGTCACTGGCTAAGCTGTAGGACCATCGCCTGAAGATACGACGACGTAGAGTCAAGGGAGAAGATGGGAGGTCATCGGTGCCAACGTGGGGTTGCCCCACACGCATTCCGGGTCCGTTATGTTTCGGGCCCTTGTATCAGTTTCATCGTTAACGGCGAGCTGCGCGGTGGAACGTTTCTGTTTAATGCGCGTTATGTATTCGTCCTTCCGTTTGGACGTTAAATTGAGAATGCTGCTTTGTAAAGTAGTTAGTACCACGCGGACTGCCATCATGCACCGCGTAATAAATTGTTGAGTTAAAATAAGTAAATAAAAATAAAAAAAGCCCTGATGCACGCCACAGGCATCACAATGGTGGGGGCACCGCGGACTTCACCTAGAGGGTTTCCCTTGACTTGGGCACTCTCCCCCTTTTACCTCTGGCAGGTTGAGCTTCTAGGATGCTCCCTCCTATGGTCTAAGGGCTCTTTCTCTCTCAGTTGGGTTGAACAGTTAGGAGGACTGTTCCCTACTAGGAGATGACTCTTGAGTCTCTGACTCCACCTCTTCTTTCCTTCAATCTGGGGAGGTTTGACCATCTTCTGAAGCAGATTGATGATCCCTCCTGGGTTTCTAGGAGATTCTCTGACCACAGGAGGTTGAGCTTCACAAGCTCCCCCTAGGGTTGAGAACTTTGGCTCCTTGAGCCTCTTTTCCTTATTCTCTATTGCCTTCTGCTCTCCAAGACTCCCACTGCCTTTGCTATGCCCTTTGGAACCCTCAGCCTTCTCCTAGAAGCCTATGTTGGAAGGAATTGGTCTGGGGAAGGAATTTCTGCTGATGTTGAGGAAGGATGATTAGTTGTTTGGCTCATATCTCTGCAACCGCTTATTGGATCGACAAACGGCTTTCAGAATCTTGAAGCCATCATTATTCCGCTTCGATCGTGTTTCCTACACCGCTGTCGGGCCGCGAGGTGTCCCAGAGCTGTGAGTGTAATGTGATTTAGGGATCTTCCCACCTAGGATCAGACTTGCTGAAAGCTGGCGTCTACATTGGATGGCACTAATAGCATGCTGTGGCCAGGTCAACATAGAATCTATGTTTTTCGACAGCTGTAGTCAGGCATGGGTTTAACCTGCTTTTCGAGTTTTGGTCCCTTATTTT
The DNA here is from genome assembly GCA_009935795.1 of Pholiota adiposa. Taxonomy (NCBI): domain Eukaryota; kingdom Fungi; phylum Basidiomycota; class Agaricomycetes; order Agaricales; family Strophariaceae; genus Pholiota; species Pholiota adiposa. The sequence goes on along the minus strand of QEYC01000243.1, from coordinate 66,167 downwards.
GAGCTATAATAATTATAATCTAGCGTCATTCTGGCATGCTTTAATATGGTAAAAATTTGTATTCGCTTATTACTACAGTACTCGATTACAGGAGATAATTCTACAGGCTACGTGGGGCTAACAAAACAAACACAAGAATAGGCTTACTTCGGAAAAGAGGGGGAAGAGGTGGATGTTTGCCTGTACTGTAGCGCATGGATGGGATGGAATTTTGGGTTGGGAAGGGGAAGAGCAGAGCCTGGATGATATAATGAACTATTTAGTGCAAGGAAGAGAGGGAGGGATAGCCAAACCTGAACTTACCTCGGGGGCAACAAGAGCAGTTTGAGGCGAAATCAAACTGTTTGTCAGTGACATGGGCAGCTGACAGCAAACAGTAGAACTTACAAACATACAGGGAAGATCTTATTGTACTGGTACATGATTTTGAGGATGGGAACTTGAGCATGCTGTTCAGTTTGTGTTTGGCGACGGCAATGGCTGGCGCAAGATTCATTCATCAGCTGGGTCTATGTCATTGAGAAATATACTCACTTGGATGCTCGAGTATGTTCCATTGAGGAAAGGACGAGACAGAGCCCGAGCAGACTCGAAGCGGTGGGAGGGGAACGCAGATGAACAATGATGGACGTGGAGACGAAGCAATGTTTGGTTGCGGTCAGGTTGTGGTTCGACTTCTTTAAACGAATTGAATCGGAGTTTGAATGGACTTCGCACTTTTTTGAACTTCAAGTTGACTGTCGACACAGCGGCTACTCGCCGTCCAAACTCGCTCTAGTCGTGCTAGGTCGTGCTGTACAGCACATTTAACATTGACAAATATTTAAATTCATTGTCAGTAATATAGTTTATTAGGAGATTTCACTCCATGCTGTATATCAGGGTAAGCTGAGATTATTGACTACCAGGTAAGATCAAGCTTTGAGCGAACGGCTGGCTGGCAGCTGGAGCCGCCGCTGTGTACAAGGTTTGAAGCTTCCACATGTCAGACAGCTGACAGCATGCCGGGACTACGTCCATCAATTTCGTGAATGTGGGAGATTTACGAGAACTGTCACACATGTTTTGTTCAGTTGGCGGTGTACTCACTCCGAAGGATGAAGATTTGGGCATGCTATGCTCCTTGAGTCATGAGGGGCATTCTAGGAGAAACATTGACATATCTCCATGGGTACCTATTGGAATCATTTGTTCTCTTTGGATTCGAGCTCTCCTTATCCATCCGGTTTTTTCGAGCCCCAGAACGTACGATTCTGTCCAGGAGAAGACCTCAACTCATCCTGCCTCTTCTCCTCCCCTCTGAGATGGAGTATCTTTATATCTCCACGAGGACTCAACGGAATCGCTCAGTCTCTTCGGATTCAAGCTCGCCTCATTTCTCCGGTTTTATCGAGCTCCAGAATGTACAATTCTGTCCAGGAGAAGACCTCAATTCATCCTGCCTCTTCTCCTTCCCTCTGAGATGGAGTATCTTTATATCTCCACGAGGACTCAACAGAATCGCTCAATCTCTTCGGATTTGAGCTCGCCTCATTCGTCCGGTTTTTTCGAGCCTAAGAACGACATCGGCCAGCCATCCTCTTCTCCTCCCTCTGAGATGGATTATTATCCTCATATCTCTACGAGGACTCATTGGAATCGCTCGTTCCTTTCGGATTCGAGCTCATCTTATCCGTCCGGTTCTTTCGAGCCCATGAATGTATGATTCTGTGCAGGGGAAGACATTGGCCATCCATCCTCTTCCCTTTCCTCTGAGATGGATTATTATCCTTATATCTCTACGAGGACTCATCATAATTATATGTTCTCTTTATATTCAAGCTCGCCCTATTCGTCCGGTTCTTCTGAGCCCAAGAACGTACGATTCCGTGCAGGGGAAGACATTGGCCATCCGTCCTCTTCCCTTTCCTCTGAGATGGACTATTATCCGCATATCTCTACGAGGACTCATTGGAATTGCTCGTTCCTTTTGGATTCGAGCTCTTCTCATCCGTCCGGTTTTTTAGAGCCCATGAATGTATGATTCTGTGCAGGACACCTCACAGCCGACTTGCAAGTCACCTACGATGCCTCATCTCCAACCTCAACTTTCAAGGGATGCGATGGTTGAATCTTCAACTGGAACTTCGATAACTTGGCAGGTGGCATTCTGAAAATGAAACCCACTAGGTTATTGGAGTCTCTGCTGGAGGGTGGATTGAACTTGTTAAACAAGTACCTCGCTCTCCTAAAGAATTCCAGTATGAAGTATCCCGCATATCTTCTTTGTACATCTGAGGTCTCTAACCTCAGGCAGTCTGACTTGGTCAATGGTCATCTTCTGATGCTCTCTCAGGCCCCTAGCTTCACCTCTGCTGGCCCTTCCCACCAGCAAGTGCTGTTTGGTTTCCAGCTCGACGAAGGGGAGAAGATCCCCGACATCGACTTTAAAGAGCTTCGCAAGCTCTGCAACTCGCGTCTTCCCAAGATTGAGATATTATCTGGTAACTTCGCGTACGATGGGTACACGTTACACACCACCGGCGTAGCCAACGTTTATGACATCGAGGTCATAAGGGGCTGCATCGCATCCATGGTACCCACCTTCGCCAAGAGGATGTGGGTGTCTCTCCCTTCATCGATGTCTTATCTCAAGATTATCGATGTTCCCTTCTGGAAGCACCCCAAACAGGGGATCAGGACAGACATGTCAGAGGTTCGGGACGCTATGGATGCACACCCCCTCTCTGGATATTTCGCATTGACGGGCCCTCTTTGCCCCGTCCGCGTATCGAAGAATAGCTCCACCATGACTATTTACTTCAATATCTGGGACTCTCAGATGGGTACCCGCGCCAAAATGCTTAACAACAAGCCATTTCTCATCCACGGTCGCAGCTGTATGATACAGACTGCTGCTGCAAACCCCGGCTCGGCCTTATGCACGAGTGGTGCCTACCACTTCCATTGAAATTGAGACGGCAACGTTCAGCACACCCGACGTGATACTTGCCGTGGAGTTATGAAATGAAATCCTAGCGGCAACTCTGAGTTCATTTACAGCGAACAAATATACATCGATTTCATTAATGCTCAGTAGAATTTCATTACATTCAGTATGCTATCATAATGTTCAGTACACTTTCATACTGTGCCGCATGCAATTTCAATAATTGCCATATGTGATTTCAATAGTTCTCACACGCGCTTTCAATACTTGCCATGTGCGCTTTCATTAATTGCTGTGTGCGCTATCATTAAATGCCATGTGCGCTTTCAATAATGCCGTGTGCGCTTTCATTAATTGCCATATGTAATTTCAATAGTTCCCATGTGGGCTTTCAATACCTTCCATGTGCGCTTTCATTAACTAGTGTGGGCGCTTTCATTAATTGCCGCATACACTGTCATTATTTGCCATGTGCACTTTCATTAATTACCATCTGCGATTTCAATGTTTCTCATGCGCAATTTCAATGCTTCTCACGCGCAATTTCAATGCTTCTCATGCGCAATTTCATTAATTACCATCTGCAATTTCAATGCTTCTCACGCGCGATTTCAATGCTTCTCATGCGCGATTTCATTAATTACCATCTACAATTTCAATGCTTCTCATATGCAATTTCAATGCTTCTCATGCGCGATTTCAATGCTTCTCATGCGCAATTTCATTAATTACCATCTACAATTTCAATGCTTCTCATATGCAATTTCAATGCTTCTCATGCGCAATTTCATTAATTACCATCTGCGATTTCAATGTTTCTCATGCGTGATTTCAATGCTTCTCAGGAGCAATTTCAATGCTTCTCAGGCGCAATTTCATTATACTCAGAAGTGTATCACATGATCTTATACCACATGACTAGGGCTGGGAACTGCTAAAAATAGCCAATGTCTATTATTGGTGTGGGGGTGGAAATGGGTGGTTGTCCTGCATTCCTGATGGAATAATAGAAGTATTCTATATCAAAAGAAGCGTATTTGTAAGCAGAATCTACCTGTAAATGTTTCATGACTATAGCTTCATTGGTTGCAGAGATAATAGCATATACTCTGTTCTTTAAATAGAAACAGCATAAATCATCAATTTCTCAACGCCAAAATCATATTTTCCCACGATCTAAAATGAAACTTGTACGTCAAGCATGTATCTATGACCTCCAATTGGAATTATGCTTATCGGATTACAATTGTTTATGGAATAAGCTTATCAATATATAAATTGATTAGGCTCTAGCAACTGCTATATTTGGAATATTGAAATGATCAAAATGGGCCCTTATAGAGTGTATATACCTCTTTTAGATTCCATAGTATCTAACTGATTGAACTAATTTATCATATACCACCTTATGGCAAATGTCAAAATATCTACGCAGAATACCTACATTACTCCAACATAGCTAACTCAGAATTACCACCTTGAGCACCTATTCAAAGTATCTATATGCATACTTACCCACTTTCTCTGTTACATGAGATAGGTGTATGAACCAAACAGTCCTGGAATAAAATAACAATTATTAAAGCTCAGATTATGATATCCCCAAGTTTTCTAAGGTTGTCACAACACAGAATTGAGCAAAGTGGGTAGGTATGCATATAGGTACATTAAATACTATGCTCAAGGTGGTAATTCTGAGTTAGCTATGTTGGAGTAATGTAGGTATTCTGCAAACTTAAGTTTTGGATTCTAGATAACTTTCTATTGATACCTACATTGAGATCAATCCAAAATATTGAGTAGGTCAATCAGTACAGAAGCGTAGATATTTTGACATTTGCCATAAGGTGGTATATGATAAATTAGTTCAATCAGTTAGATACTATGGAATCTAAAAGAGGTATATACACTCTATAAGGCCCATTTTGATCATTTCAATATTCCAAATATAGCAGTTGCTGAGCCTAATCAATTTATATATTGATAAGCTTATTCCATAAACAATTGTAATCCGATAAGCATAATTCCAATTGGAGTTATAGATACATGCTTGACGTACAAGTTTCATTTTAGATCGTGGGAAAATATGATTTTGCCGTTGAGAAATTGATGATTTATGCTGTTTCTATTTAAAGAACAGAGTATATTGCTATTATCTCTGCAACCAATGAAGCTATAGTCATGAAACATTTACAGGTAGATTCTGCTTACAAATACGCTTCTTTTGATATAGAATACTTCTATTATTCCATCAGGAATGCAGGACAACCCATTTCCACCCCCACACCAATAATAGACATTGGCTATTTTTAGCAGTTCCCAGCCCTAGTCATGTGGTATAAGATCATGTGATACACTTCTGAGTATAATGAAATTGCGCCTGAGAAGCATTGAAATTGCTCCTGAGAAGCGTTGAAATCACGCATGAGAAACATTGAAATCGCAGATGGTAATTAATGAAATTGCGCATGAGAAGCATTGAAATTGCATATGAGAAGCATTGAAATTGTAGATGGTAATTAATGAAATTGCGCATGAGAAGCATTGAAATCGCGCGTGAGAAGCATTGAAATTGTAGATGGTAATTAATGAAATTGCGCATGAGAAGTATTGAAATTGCGCATGAGAAGCATTGAAATTGCAGATGGTAATTAATGAAATTGCGCATGAGAAGCATTGAAATCGCACATGAGAAGCATTGAAATTGCGCATGAGAAACATTGAAATCGCAGATGGTAATTAATGAAAGTGCACATGGCAAATAATGACAGTGTATGCGGCAATTAATGAAAGCGCCCACACTAGTTAATGAAAGCGCACATGGAAGGTATTGAAAGCCCACATGGGAACTATTGAAATTACATATGGCAATTAATGAAAGCGCACACGGCATTATTGAAAGCGCACATGGCATTTAATGATAGCGCACACAGCAATTAATGAAAGCGCACATGGCAAGTATTGAAAGCGCGTGTGAGAACTATTGAAATCACATATGGCAATTATTGAAATTGCATGCGGCACAGTATGAAAGTGTACTGAACATTATGATAGCATACTGAATGTAATGAAATTCTACTGAGCATTAATGAAATCGATGTATATTTGTTCGCTGTAAATGAACTCAGAGTTGCCGCTAGGATTTCATTTCATAACTCCACGGCAAGTATCACGTCGGGTGTGCTGAACGTTGCCGCCTCAATTTCAATAGAAGTGGTAGGCACTAGTGTATGCACTAGGTGCTACAGGTGGGGCCACGCCTCTACGTCGTGCAAAGCGCGCGCAATCCGCTGCCCTCATTGCAGCGGCCCACACGAGAGCGATCTCCATCGCAATCAGTGTGGTTTATGCCGAGGTAATCCCAAGGCCACTCCACCGCTCGCCCCCACCAAGGAGGGTGCGCCGTGCCCTCATGCTCATTGGTGCCCCAATTGCAAGGGCCCGCATAGCGCTACTGACCGGAAGTGTCCATTCTGGAAGCATTGTTTCGATCGCACGTGGATCAAGGCAAAATACGCTGAAGTACGTGCAGTTTCTGCTCGCACCCGCATTCCATCTAACTCCTCACCCGTAGCTTAATACTGGACAAGGGACGGATTAGTGTTTTTTCTTTTAACGTTGCGAAGAATTACGCATATGTTGATGTATTATTGGAAAATTGTAAAGACGTTTACGATGTTCTGTTTATCCAAGAACCGCCTAGGCAGGTTATAAGAATGGCGCCGTCAACCACTTCGGTCGCTGGTGATGTTGTAGTTGGTGCCCCAAAGCATCCCGCTTGGACCACCATGGTGCGCCCTCGTAGGGGATAGCCACCCGCGTACTGGCCTATATTTCCAATAGGCTTGCTCGCTTCGTCGTCGATGCGTCGAGATATCCTTGACCATCGCGACATCTTGTCCTGTCGCTCACCTATGGGCCCAAGACAATGCTCTTGATGAACGTCTACAATGACAATCAGAACACCGCACTTCGGTTCATTGCCGATCGCGACGTCTCGCTCCCCCCCTTTGTCTATTGGGGAGATTTCAACTGTCATTCGCTGATGTGGGACCCTAGGATTTCACTTCACAGATCGCAGGCAATCCAACTGTTGAACACGGCAGCCCGATTGGTCTGGATCTAGCTCCATTTGCTAATCCAGGTCCCACATTTTATTCTCACAACTCAGAACTTGAACCATCGGTGATAGATCTGGTGTTTATTAAATCTCAAGATGCGCTGCGCTTACCACCGCGGTGGGTCACGGACATGCAGGGGCGCGCAATAGCCCAGTGGTTTCAATCACTAAAGACTTGCAAAGGGTGGCTGTGCACCATCCGGTCAGGTTGTGGGTTTGATCCCCGCTCATCCCCAATACCTACGTGATTAAAGTTGGGCTAGGCGCGTGACATATCATCGGTTACAGTCACAAGCTCGGTATTCTGGTCTTCGACTGCCGGGGTTGATGGACTGTAATGGTCTGTTGGCACTGCTGCGGTCCACGGGTCGATGCTGACGTGCAGGCCTGTAATGTGATCGTGCGCGCATGATGAGATTCTGTGGGGCTGGGTATTGGGGTAATGATCCTGGGGGTAGTGGGATTGGGTTGTCCCTGCTCCACAATATGTGTGACACGTATGCACTGCTGTGGCGAAACTTGTCTATAAGCGCAGCTGAAGGGGGAATCTCGAGATGGCCAATTGGGAAGTAGGACCAAGTGACGCTGATCCTAGGATCATGCAGATGGTATCTGAACTCCACCTGAGGATCCGGAGAATGGGGTGAAACTCCTCTGAAATCCGGCCCAAAGGACCGTAAAGGATAGGCGAGATAACATGGGGATTTGATGGCAAAACACCCAATAAGGGCACCCTGGCGTGGATTGGCCCTTGCTTGGTAAGCCTAAGCTGAGATTTGCAACCTCGTACTTGAAAGAGTTGCGGCTTTGGTTCACGCGGTTAGTCACTGTAGTAGGGTCACATAATGTAGCACTTCAGTGGCCGGTTAGTACAATGTGGAAAGCCTTGCGCTGTCGGCTCCCGCATTATATGGGGTGGTGGGGTGATCCGAAACAAATCCTGGATCTCTTCGGATGTGCACAACCAGGTTGGCATGTGGCGAGACAGAGAGTCTGGACAGCTGGGATCCGAGCTGGTTGGCATAATCGAACCAGATGCTGGGCAACGGGAAGGATAGGGTTCGACGAACCTGAATCTGGGCCGTAGCAGGATGTGGCAGTCTCACTACCCTGGCTCGAGTGTACTAAATCCTCTGTCAGTTCTCTCAGAGTAACACGCTGAGTTTAGAATCTAAGTTGATCCAGGATCGAATAGCACCCGCAAGGAACAGGTGGTAGCCTCTGGCCCTTACGGGGGCTGGGGGCTATATCTCGCACGCACGCCCGAATAAATTGTTGAGTTAAAAAAAAAAAAAAAAAAAAAAAAGGGTCACGGACATGCAGAGGACATCAGATCACATCCCGATCTCCACCGTTATCGAGTTCGGCTTCCAGTTACCGGAAGAATCGAGGTTCTTTATCAAGCCAGGAAGCCTGGCTGAGGCCGACTTCTTGTCTCAAATCATTCGCACCTTCAAGGAATGGCCCTTGGATGCGATAAACTCGGCCGCAGATGTGGATTGGATTGCCGAAGGCATCTGTGACACATTCTCTGCTGCGTGGGATGACCACGCGATGGAGGTGCGCATCACATCACACTCGAAGCCATGGTGGAATGGCCAGTGTGCTTTTGCATTTCGACGGTACCAGTCCTCCCGTTCTAAGGAGGATTGGGCCTGGTTTCGTCGCACTGTTAGGGCGGCCAAGCGCGAATTCTTTGATGCTCGCATTGAGGAAGTTGCTACCACCAATAAGCGCCCATGGGACCTCTGTTGGAATTCGTCGGGTGCGCTAGACAGCGCGGGGTGCGAGTACGGGAACGCCGTGGTAATTGAGTGAAGAACAGGCAAACAAAAATGTGGCTACTGACTACAAACGTGTCACGTGCTACGATAAGATAAAACGAACTCCGCTGAGCTCGTTCATTCTAACAACCTCATGAATTGGGTCCAGCAGCGCAAAAACCCCCCTTGTGAGGCTATCCAGTATAAGGATAAGCCTTGTAACGACATGGCAGACCTTTGGGATGCCCTTTATGGTACATACAACTCGGCCTCTGGTCGAGAGTGTGACCATTCAGTCCTGGATGACCTGCCCGACATGCCCGAGAGGGATTGGGTCCCATTTTCAGAACTCGAACTTAAGGAGGCCTTGGCCGCCTGTGCGAGTGGCTCATCTCCAGGCCCGGACCACGTTACGTGGCCCCACCTTAAGAAGATAGTAGAGGACCCAGTGTGCCTCGAAATCTTTACCATACTGGCGAATGGCTGTATTTGGTTTGGTCATTGGCCCACACACTTTAAGGAATCTGTCTCGGTTATCATCCCGAAACCAGGCAAACCTTCATATGCCACTCCTAAGTCGTTCAGGCCCATTGTGCTCCTGAACACGTTGGGCAAACTCTTCGAGAAAATGCTCTCGAATTGCATCCAGTTCGAAATGATCGAGCTGGATATTGTCCATCCAAACCAGTTTGGCGGCGTTCGACAGCGCTCGACCGAAGATGCTGGGTTGTACCTTACCCACCTTGTGCGTGCAGGGTGGGCGAGGAACCTCAAGACGAGTGTTATTGCTTTTGATATTGCTCAGTTCTTTCCATCTTTGAACCACGATTTTCTGCTCGCAGTTCTTAAAAGCAAGGATTTCCTGCCCCGGTGGTGAAATTCTTTGCGTCCTACCTTGTTGGGAGATCTACTTCTTATAAGTGGAACTCTTTCATCGGATCCCCGGCAGGCTGATGTGGGGTAGGGCAGGGCTCCGCGCTCTCGCCTGTACTCTCCGCTCTATACATCTCCAATTATGAAGCTATACGAGATGAGGGCTGTCAATATTGACACCACCTTCTTTCTTATGTGGATGATGGAACTGTGATCGCACAGTCCAAATGCTAGACGACAATAATTCTACGCTTAAGAAGCGTATGAGATATTGTTTAAGCTTTTTCACTTCATCTTCGGCTCGTCTTGGAACACAACAAGACGGAGTTGTTCCATTTCTCGCGCGCGCGGACAAGTACACCCCTCACTCGATCTGGGGTATGCACCTTTCACGGGAGACTCCCGTTTAACACCCAAGACCATTTGGCGGTACCTTGGGTTTTATTTTGATCGTCAGCTCACATTCCATGAGCACGTTCGATACTACTCCACCAAAGCACTCACCACCGTCATGGCGATGAGGATGCTAGGTAATTCATCCAGGGGGCTTTCTGCTAAGCAGAAGCGCCTTCTTTATCGGTCGTGTGTGGTGCCTATTGCCACATATGGCTTTCGTCTATGGTATTTTACAGGAGCCCGCATTAAAGGGATCCTTAAAAGCCTTACATCGATGCAGCGTAAAGCGGCTTGTTGGATCACTGGCGCCTTCAGGACGTCGCCAACAATGGGAGTGCAGGCCATTGCTGGCTTGATCCCTATTCATCTCCATTTGCGAAAGATGGCCGACAGGTCAAACCTTTGCATTGCTACACTGTCGGACACTCATCCGACACGGTCTCTTATGGAGGGTGAGTTTCAAAAGGGCGCTGCTCCCCATCAGCACGCCCTCTCTCACCGTCGCACAAAGAAGTCTTTCGCTGTGCGTGGCGGAGTCGTTGAGGCCAATGAGGCCCTTCACCAACTGTTGGAGACATTGGCGCCTACAGCGCCTTTGTCAAAGCCTGGATCTCGCCTGCTGGACTTATTTCCAGACAGCGTCACTTATGACGTGTTCGTGCCGCCTCCACGTGAGGACACACCTGCACCTGGGAGTCTGCCCTGGGCCGCTTCACCTCTCGAAAGGGAGGAGTCGCCGCCTCGGGTGGATGCTCCAGCGGCTGCTCCGGGTCATGCCGACCCGGTTCTGGCCGAACTCCAGCGCCTGCATGACCCCCTTAGGGGAATTCGGGCAGTGTTTGGACAGTCAAGGACTGGCGGGGGGGCTGGCATTGATGTTGCCGACCTGCGGGCCCTTGATGAGGATCACCGAGCAGCCCGCCTTCGAGGGGGGGTGGGCGGTAATGAGGACGCGGTCCTCGCTGAACTACAGCATTTGAATGATCCCTTGCGGGACATCCGCGCTGTGTTTGGACGAGGAGGACGCACTGGGGGCGGTGTGGGGGTCGATGTCGCTGCCTTCAGAGAAGCTTACGGTTCCAACTCAGATGATGGGAATGGAATCGCTAACTACGTTAGGCGCGCGGGGGCTGCCCCGGGCGCTAAGCGTAATAAATCTAACGACAATGATGCGGCCATCAAGGCGCATCTTGACGACGTTTTGGCTCAGTGCCAGGACGACCCCAAGTGTGTATATGCGGCCACGGATGCGTCTGTGCCTATTATATCACGCTACCAGGCAGCTTCGGCTTGCTTGGTATTTCGCGAGCACAAAACTGTTTATCAGAGCAGGTTTGTAGCTGGCAGAGTACTCAGTTCAGACGCTGAGTTATTCGCTATCCGCGCAGCTATCGAGAACGCCGTGAGGCTGCCTGATGCTACGCGCATAGTATTGTTTACAGATTCCATTGTTTCCGCTAAGCGGGCAGTGGATCCTTCCGTGCACTCCGGTCAAGGTCACTCCTTGAGGGTGTGTGCTGTTCTCAAGCAGTGGTTCAAAGAGGACCCTTCTCGTACCCTCTCCTTCGTCTACGCGCCTTCGCGTCTTCGGTGGGGCGTTCACTTTGACGCGCACTTGTTTGTGCGTGACCTCCCTCCAGTACCGGCTGCAAAGCCGTATACTTCTTATGACAGTAGGCGTAAACACGCTGCTGATTCCAGTTCGGATGCATGGAAGTCCTCCTTCCTCCATTCCCAAGATCGTGGGCGTCAATTCTTGATGCTCAAAGGCCTCGGCAAGGGCAAAATACTTCCATCAACCGTCTCTGGCGGCAAATGGCTTTCATCTGCGAGTGAGTCTCTTAGTCTCACCGCTCGCTTGACTCGGTGCATACTGGGCCACGCCCCTATTGGTTCATATTTCGAATGGTTTAGGCCAAATGATGGTGATGGTAACCCCATTGCCTATCCATGTTCCTGCGGTGCGTGACGTCAAACTCGCAAGCACATCTTTGCTTGGTGTCCCAAGTACAAGCGTACCCTGCCCCAGGGCAAGCAACCAACCTTGTTGGTTCATGTCCTTGACTTCTTGCGCAAAAACCCTTTGGCTTTTGCCTCGCCAGCTGCTCCTCCGGGGGGGGCTGGATAACAGTAATAGATGGCCAATCTTGGTCGACTCGGACTGCGTTCGCTGCAGCAGTGACACGACCCGTAGGGTCGGTTGCCAGCTGAGGCGTTAATGGCGTACACCCTAGTGGTAGTCTCTCCCATCCTTCAATGGTGCCGGGGTTGGGAATGTTGGTGCTAACGGGCCAGCCCCCCAGAGGGTTAGACGGCAAAGCAGTCGGGCTCTGGATCTGCCTTCGGGTGGGTTTATTCCTTGGCTACGGTGTATGGTGAGCAACCATGACTTCGATTTGGGTTGGAGTTGTGGCGGGCGTAGTCTGGGTCCTCTGAGGGCCTGATATTCTCTCGACGGAAGCCTTCAACAATTTGTTGTTGGCGCCGATCTGTTCTGTTGATGTCTCCACCGCTTGCGGCTGCCATCGACATATTTGCTAGGCAAGGGTTTCCCTTCCCGAGGCACCTTCTTTTGGTTTGCTTGTCTCGTTAAACTTGTTAGGTTATTCTTTGTAGTAGCTTAGCCGCGGACTGCGATCACGCACCGCGTAATAAATTGCGACGCCCTTCGGGACGCCGCAGGATTCAAAAAAAAAAAAAAAAAAAAGGACACTCTCTGGCCTCAAGTGGTTGAACTTTAGCCTCCCCCTACTGGTTGAGACTTTGGCTCCCTTGAGCCTCCTCTCCTCCTTTCTCCTTTCTCCTCTCCTCAATCTCTTCAAGACTTCATCCTTCAAGCTTTTACTCTTCAAGTCTTCAACCTTCTTCCCTGGACCTCAGAAGGGCTGAATTTCTTAGGAATGTTCCCCCCTTGGGTCTGAGGGATCCTCTCCTTCAGTTGGGTTGAACTTAGGTTCCTACTTGAGGATGAATCTTTCTTCCTCTTCTACCTTGGACTGTGGAGGGCTGGACTTCCTAGCTGAATGTTCCCCCTAGGGTCTGAGGTGTTCTCTCCCTCAGTCAGATTGAACTCAGTTTATCTGATGTTCCCTACTCAGGGATGAGATTCTGCTCTCCCACTGCTTTTGCTATGCCCTTGTATATCTCAACATTATCTTGGAACCCCCCTGGTGGAAGGATTTAGTCTGGAGAAGGAGCTCTGCTGTTATTGAGGGAGGATGGTGACACCAGGTGGATTGAAGTGCCCATATCATCACAACCACCCTTCGGATCAATAAACAGTTTTTGGATTCATGTAGCCGTGGACAATACACTTTTTTCGTGCTCTTGAACATTCCAAATGGCCGAGTTCTGAGCGAGTTAAGCTCATTGACTCATCAGGGCATTGTCAAGTGAAATATTGCAATATCTCTGTATAGAGTTATTGGAATGCTATAATTCTTTTAGATCCTTGCTCAGCTCAAATACCTGATTCCGTAGAGCTAAAGATCGTCGAATTTGAAGCAGAGGAAGCTTCTGAAGCATGAAGTCTTCTCCATCCCTCTTTATTTCGCTTATGTCACAAGATTGCCCTGTATCTCTGCAAAAACCAGTCGGATTGACAAGCAGTTTTTAGCTCCATAAAGCAAAAGATCATATCCTTTTTTTGTTGCTCTTGAACGTTCCAAACAGCGCCTTTTTGAGTGAGTTAAGCTCATTGACTCATCATGGCATCCTCAAAGTGAAATATCTCTTTTTTTTTTTTTTTTTTTTTGAATCCTGCGATGTCCCGAAGGGCGTCGCAATTTATTACGCGGTGCGCGATCGCAGTCCGCGGCTAACTACGACAAATACATGAAGTACGAGATATAGCCCCCAACCCCCATAGGGGCCAGAGGCTAACCACACGTGTTTTGCCGCCACGTTGTCACCCTTGCGGGATTTGTGCTATGCGATCTCGGAATCAACTTAGATTCAAACTCAGTGTATTACTCTGAGTGAACCGACAGAGGATTTAGTTCTCTCGAGCCAGGGTAGAGGGACTACCTCATCCTGCTACGGTCTAGACCCAGGGTCGTCGACCCCAGCTCGCGGTAGTGCATGCACTAACCTTCCCGTTACCCAGCACCTGGTTCAATTATGCCAACCGGCTCGGATCCCCAAGGTGTCCAGGCTCTCTGCCTTGCCAACAGCCAACCGGGTTGTGTCATCTGGGCCATTCAGCGTCCCCTACTTCGGCCTACTACCCATCCCGGAGTTGTTTCCACTTTCGTGTACTACCGCTGACTAACAACCTAGGTTTTAGACTTTCGGCTCTATTAAGCCAACCGGGAAATCACGCCCATGTTAGAATCACCGATCAGGTGACCTCGGAAAAGATATAACCAGACCTGGGTTTGAACCAAGGACCTTACCCACACTAGGGGGACGCTCTAACCACTGAGCTATCCGGTCTTAGTTGTATTAGTGCTATGAGCTGGTAATATACCAACACTCAAAGGCGAAGTATGGAACAGAGCTCTGGGCAGAACCATGAGATGTCAAGAACTATCAAGCCATTAGAAAGTGTACAGGTCACTTCTAACACACCCCCGGGACCTGGCGCTTATCTAATCCAAGTCTTAGTCAGCAGGATTAGTGCTTACTAAGCTAACACATGTAGTTGCTGCTACCATGTTAGAATCACCGATCAGGTGACCTCGGAAAAGATATGACCAGACCTGGGTTTGAACCAAGGACCTTACCCACACTAGGGGGATGCTCTAACCACTGAGCTATCCGGTCTTAGTTGTATTAGTGCTATGAGCTGGTAATATACCAACACTCAAAGGCAAAGTATGGAACAGAGCTCTGGGCAGAACCATGAGATGTCAAGAACTATCAAGCCATTAGAAAGTGTACAGGTCACTTCTAACAGCCCAGTCCCCATCAGGTCTGAATGCCAAGCGAGGGCTCTCTAGGTGTAAGGGTGCCCTTATCGGGTTGTTGTGTAGTCATTCCCCCACTTACTCGCCTATCCTTTACAGACCACAGGCCCGGATTTCAGAGGAGTTGCACCCCATTCTCCGGATACCTACTTGGCGGCACCCCCGGATTGATAGACCCGTCGTAGGGAAGTCATCCTCTCGTGGGTCACACTTGGCCATCTGAGTCTACCGCACCTGCCTTCAGCGTCCCCTACTTCGGCTTACTAGCCTACTTTGGTGTCCCCGGTCATAGACCCTAATTCCCCCAGAACCCTTGAGGGCAGCCCAAAGCGCGCTTCACTCATTACAGGTGTACGCAACAGAGACCACCCCCCTGAAACCCCCAGACCCCGGCCGTAGCCTAGAGACCCCCTGAGCGCGCTGTAGGTCGCTACATCCATGCGCGTCACACAGGAGTCCCCAGAGCCCAAAGGTCCACAGGCCCCAAGAGGACCGAGCATGTGACAGTAACCGCTGTCAGCCACACGCCTTGCCTTCCTTTTAATCATATAGGTAGAAGGGGATGAGCGGGGATCGAACCCACCACCTTTCCAGCAGCTACACAGCCACCTCTGCAAGTCTTTGGTGATCGAAACCACTAGGCTATTGCGGCCCTGTAAAGCGAAATATCTCAATATCTCCATGTTGAATCATTGGAATGCAATAAATCTTTTGGATCCTTCTTCAATCCGACTGCCTGATTCTGTAGAGCCAAAGATCGTTGAATTCGAAGCAGAGCAAGGTTCTGAAACATGAACTCATCCTCCATCTCTATTTATTTCGCTTATATCACCAAAGATTTCCCTGTATCTCCGCAACGACTTGTTGTATCAGCAAGCGGTTTTTAGATTCGTAAAGCTCGACATGATACGCTTTTTTCGTGCCCTTGAACATCCCAAACAGTTCAGTTTTGAGGGAGTTATGCTCATTGACTCACCAGGGCATCCTCAAGTGAAATATCCAAATATCTTGGCAACAACTGCTCTGAACATGATGTTCTCTTCGGATTCTTGCTCAGCTCATTTATATGCTTCTTTCAAGCCTATGATCATTGGATTTGAGGCAGGGGGTGGTTCTAAAACATAGATGTTCTCCTCCTCCCTTCATTTTGCTTGCAAAATCAGAGATGGCCTTATATCTTGCTATCCTGCACTTCAATCATCCAACGGTTTTTTGATATGGGTACAGGGCTTTTATGCGCTTTGATAATGCCCCTAATCATTCAATATGATGAGGATTTGAGTGAACCATCCTCCATAACTTATGAGGGCCATTCTAGGAGAGACATTAACATATCTCCACGAGTACTCAACAAAGTCACACGTTCTTTTCGGATTCGAGCTCGACTCATCCGTCCGGTTCTTTCGAGCCTAAGAACGTACGATTCCATGCAGGGGAAGACATCGGCCATCCATGGCCATCCATCCTCTTCCCTTCTCTCTGAGATTAAGGCTCCAACCATACAGTATAGGCTACTGTATATATACGGTTTTAACTGTATATGATTAGGTATAGGTATAGGGCCAATCGGAAAATCCGCCTATACAGTAATTATATAGTATATGGTTTTCGTATATAGTTTGTATACAGTTGTTCGAGAATCACTCGGATACACCATTTATAGGGTCAAAACTGATAATTTGAGGGCTCAGATGCGCACAATTTCTAATAAATTTCTAACCGCTGCCGCTGCCAGTTGGCCACCTCAAGTTGGCGCCTCTTCCGTGGACCGTGAGGCGATGAAGACAGACGCCGGGCAACGGATGGGGTGGAGCACATGTCAGATAGATAGCCCATGCCAACGGCATGCGCACCCTCGAGCAGAGAATAATGATTGCAACTGATTCTGACTTTATCCGTTCTAATAGATTTTGCGCTGACGCTACTTGACAGGGAAGGGCTGCGCTACGCAATATATACTTCTTGCGCACAGGTTAAGACTACTAGCACGTTCACTATAGTCTGTACGTGATGAATTGATTTACTATTTATTTTCTTAAGCGATATTGAGCACTGGTTTGAATGCCGAGCAAGCCGCGCGCGCGCAAGGCTGGAAGTGCGTAGCATTGCGGCACGTGTTGCGCATCCGCCGCATGATGCATGATCAATGTACGCTGCTATGACTGGGCAACATGTCCTAATGTACATATAATATGTTCAACTGCGCAAAACGAAACACTTTAGAGTGAATTTTAGCACAGAAAAAAACTCTTTTAAACTAAAATATTCGAAAAGTGTATATAAAAAGGGTATAACCGTATATATACAGTAATTATACAGTAGGCAACTGTATATGTATACTTACACCGCCAGGCCTATACATATACTATATGGTTGGAGCCTTATCTGAGATGGAGAATTATCTTCATATCTCCACAAGTACTCATCGGAATCACACATTCTTTTCGGATTCGAGTTCATCAAAGGCCCCAGTAGCCTAGTGGTTTAGATCACTGAAGACCTGGTGAGGGTGGCTGTGCACTATCCAAGAGGTTGGGGGTTCGATTCCCCTACAATGCAGATACCATAAGTCTGTGCCGCGGGGTCTCTGGACCACGTGGAGGACCACTCGGGTTCCCATGATCATGACTATCGTGTAGGACTTAAGGGCTAGATGCCGCCAGAGGGGGGGGTGCTATGATTCACAATGTTCAACACGAGGTGAGCACTCCCAAGCCTAAGGCTGACTCCAGCAGGAGTTGGTTGCCCGGAAGGGACTGAAAGGATAGGGCACGGTAAGACTGGGAATTGGGCTGATAACACCCCGACCTGGGTAGGCGCTTGGTTAAGGTTTGTCCACCGTGTGCCGCATACCCACCTTTGGTTAAGGTTCGTCCACCATGGGCTAGGACAGGGCACCCAGTCACCAGGCTCTGCTTGGTCGTTAGTCATCTCGGGTACTCCCGGAACCCCTAATAGGGTGCACATCTGTGGACCGGTCTTAGGACCGAGGTGGCAAGGCAGTGACTCCGAACAGCATTGGGGATCCGTGGGGCCAAATATGGTACCAGTGAACCAGCTGCCGGGGGACGGGAAGGTACGGCGGGGGTCGCGCCCCGTGTCGGCTGAGCCGTGGCAGGTCGAGGTAGTCCCTCTATCCTGGCCCGAGAGATCTATATCCACTGTCGGTTTCGCGGCACCTAATAAGTGCTTTCGGAGCTTAAGTTGAAGCCGGAGTGTTGGGACATTTGGGTTGAACCTGAGTTGTGAGTGGGTAAAAATGCCAACCTAATAGGTAGGCGGTGGTAAATCGACCCTGGCCGAGTCCGGCACCCCTAGGGGTTTAAGCTGGCAGTGCAAAGCCGTAGCCGCCGAGTAAGACGACCCTGCTGGACCTTGGTTAATTCGAATCTGGCCGCGGTGGGTTGGACCACTGTCCGCCAGTAGTAGAGACCATGGAATGGAAAGCCGCAACACCTAATAGGGAGGTCGCAGAAGCGGCCGCCCGGCACCTTGAGCACATAGGGGTTAGTAGGCGGGGTATAAGACTCCCTGCCGAAGTCCTCCGAAGATCCCAATAGGGCTCACCACAAGGTGGGCCCTAAACTTCATTGCGAGCTGCGCCCGCGAGGATCCTACTACCGCCGAGGAGGTCGAGGCCATGGCACAAGCCATCGCCTCGGTCTTCAAGGCCTGTTGGGACATGTTTTCATTGTCCAAGCAGATTGTCAGATGGTCGCACCCGTGGTGGGATGACAAGTGTCAGAAAACTTTTCGCCGTTATCAGAACTCTCGATCGCGAGAGGACTGGAAGGCATTTCGTGCGGCCACTAGGCTCGCAAAGCGCGCTTTCTTTGATTCAAGAATTGAGGAGATCGCAGAGACTAATCAGCGCCCCTGGGACCTTATGGACTGGGTTAAAGCGCGAAAGAACCCACCTTGCGAGGCGATCCAATATCAGGGTAAACCTTGTAATGATATGGCAGACCTTTGGTCTGCCTTGCACGGCACGTACAACTCAGCCTCTGACCGAGCATGTGATGTCACTGTTCTAGACCCATTACCCAGCCTTCTGGCTCGGGCATGGGCGCCATTCTCCGCGCTTGAACTAACAGACGCCCTCAGTGCCTGTTCCAACTGCTCGTCCCCAGGTCCCGACCACGTGAAGTGGTACTACCTGAAAAGAGTCATTGACACCCCCGCAGTGCTCGAGCTCTTCCTCGTCTTAGCCAATGCCTGCATTACTGTAGGGCATTGGCCTCGACATTTCAAGGAGTTGCTGTCAGTCATTATACCTAAACCGAACAAGCCCTCTTATACCGTTCCGAAGGCCTATCGACCCATTGTCCTCCTGAACACTATCGGCAAACTCTTTGAAAAGATGCTATCCAATAGGTTGCAGTTTGATATAATCAAACACAAGGCCCCAGTAGCCTAGTGGTTTAGATCACTGAAGACCTGGTGAGGGTGGCTGTGCACTATCCAAGAGGTTGGGGGTTCGATTCCCCTACAATGCAGATTTTTTTTTTTTGAATCCTGCGACGTCCCGAAGGGCGTCGCAATTTATTACGCGGTGCGCGATCGCAGTCCGCGGCTAACTACGACAAATACATGAAGTAACTAACAAGTTTAACGAGACAAGCAAACCAAAAGAAGGTGCCTCGGGAAGGGAAACCCTTGCCTAGCAAATAGGTCGATGGCAGCCGCAAGCGGTGGAGACATCAACAGAACAAGGCGGCACCAGCGACAAAATGTCGAAGGTGGCCGTCAAAAGAATTTGGGCCCCCCAACGTCTGACCCTAAGTGGCACCGATGACCTCCCATCTTCTCCCGTAACTCTACGTCGTCGTGTTTAAGGTGATGGTCCTACAGTTGGGTCAGTGACAGGACTTCGAGAGTCCCGCCAGATGCGGGTGTGACGAGCACCCGCCCGACGATTCCCATCTAGCCCCTCGCGGAGCCCGGAGACCCAATTTCCACTGCAACCCCGTCCGATCACGGAACCGAAGTTCCTTGGTCTACAGATTTACGATGCCATGAAGGACCAGCCATCAGGTCATGGCCGTCCATTACTATTATCCAGCCCCTCCCGGAGGAGTAGCCGGCGAGGCAAAAGCCACGGGGTTTTTGCGCAAGAAATCAAGGACATGAACCAACAGAGTTGGTTGCTTGCCCACTAGTGCCTACCACTTTTTTTCATAAAAACACGGCAAGTCACAGCATGTCTTCAGATTATTTGCCGTCCGAATTAATGAAACGATCCTGCCGTGAAATTAATGATCACGCACACGGCGACTTTTTCATATTTTGCCATGTTGCGGGATCAATTCTACTCATGCTGGCAATTTCATATTCTGCCGTGTGTATTTTCATTTCCAATTTCATATCCTGCCGTGCACATTTTCATTTATTCTTGTAGGTGCGGGCTCAAATTCTGCCGTGAGCGCGATCATTGTTTTTCGCAGGTGCGCTCATTTGTTGCCATGAGCGCGCTCATTATTTCTCGTGGGTGCACTCTTTCTCAATTCTATGTGCAATCAATAAGTGCCGTGTGCGTGATCATTTATTTCTGTGTGTGGGATCATTAAGTGCTGTATGCGGGATCATTTATTTCTATGTGCGTGATCATTAAGTGCCATGTGCAGGATCATATGCGCACTCATTAATTGCCACATGCAGGATCATATGTGCGCTCATTAATTGCCACATGCAGGATCATATGTGCGATCATTACTTGTTGTATGTGGGATCATTAAGCGCCTTATGCGGGATCATATGCGGGATCATTAGGTGCTGTATGCGGGATCATTTATTTCTATGTGCGTGATCATTAAGCGCCATGTGCAGGATCATATGCGCACATCATTATTGCACAATGCGGGCATGTGCGTCATTAATTGCACATGCAGGATCATATGTGCGATCATTACTTGTTGTATGCGGGATCATTAAGCGCCTTATGCGGGATTATATGTGCGATCATTACTTGTTGTATGCGGGATCATTAAGCGCCATGTGCAGGATCATTATTTTCTGTATGCGGGATCATTAAGCGCCATGTGCGGATCATTATTTTTGTATGCGGGATCATTAAGCGCCATGTGCGGATCATTAAGCGCTGTGCGGGATCATTTATTTCTGTGTGCGGGATCATTATTTGCTGTATGCGTGATCATTAAATGCTGTGCGATATCATTTCTGTCCTGGATATATCACATGAGCTTATATCACATGACTAGGGGGTGGGAACTGCTAAAATAGCTAATATCTATTATTGGTATGGGGTGCATATGGGTTGCTGTCCTGCATCCGTTGGATAGATATAGGACTATTATATATCATTAGAAGCGTATTTTTGAGCTGAATCCATCTGTAAAGGTTTCATGGTTCCAGCATCACTGGCTGCTGAGATAATAGCAAAATACTGTGTTCTTTAAATAGAAATAGCGTAAATCATGAATTTCTCAGCGCCCAGGCAGTATTTTCCCACGATCTAAATTGAAACCTGTACTTCAAATGCATATCTATAAGATCAAATTAGAATTGCTTATCGGATTTACTAATGCTTATGCAATACCCTTATCAAAATATAAATTGATTAGGCTCTAGCGCCTGCAATAATTGGAATATTGAAATAATCTAAATTGGCCCTTTTTAAGCTCATGCTACTCTTTTAGATCCCCAAGTAACTAATTGAACTCAGAACTTTACCTAATCTCATCCGCAAGAAATGTCGCAATATCTACGCTGCTCTACCGATTGATGTACATGAAATTTTGATGTGCTGTCAATGTAGGTATCCATAAAAGGTTATTTAGAATCATATTTTTAGTTTGCAGGATATTACCATACCTCCAATATAGCTAACTCAGAATCACCTATCTGAGCAGTGTTTGAAGTACCTATATGCATACTTACCCACTTTCTCTGTTATGTGAGATAGGTGTATGAATCAAAGAGCCCAGGAATATAATATCATTAAAGTAAAGCTCAGATTACAATATCCTCAAGTTGTCTAAGGTTGGCACCTTACAGAATTGAGCAAAGTGGTTAGGTATGCATATAGGTACTTCAACACTGCTCAGAGAGGTGATTCTGAGTTAGCTATATTGGAGGTATGGTAATATCCGCAAACTAAAAATATGGATTCTAAATAACCTTTTATGGATACCTACATTGACAGCACATCAAAATTTCATGTACATCAATCGGTAGAGCAGCGTAGATATTGCGACATTTCTTGCGGGATGAGATTAGGTAAAGTTCTGAGTTCAATTAGTTACTTGGGGATCTAAAAGAGTAGCATGAGCTTAAAAAGGGCCAATTTAGATTATTTCAATATTCCAATTATTGCAGGCGCTAGAGCCTAATCAATTTATATTTTGATAAGGGTATTGCATAAGCATAGCAATCCGATAAGCATGATTCTAATTTGATCTTATAGATATGCATTTGAAGTACAGGTTTCAATTTAGATCGTGGGAAAATACTGCTGGGCGCTGAGAAATTCATGATTTACGCTATTTCTATTTAAAGAACACAGTATTTTGCTATTATCTCAGCAGCCAGTGATGCTGGAACCATGAAACCTTTACAGATGGATTCAGCTCAAAAATACGCTTCTAATGATATATAATAGTCCTATATCTATCCAACGGATGCAGGACAGCAACCCATATGCACCCCATACCAATAATAGATATTAGCTATTTTTAGCAGTTCCCACCCTAGTCATGTGATATAAGCTCATGTGATATATCCAGGACAGAAATGATATCGCACAGCATTTAATGATCACATACAGCAAATAATGATCCCGCACACAGAAATAAATGATCCCGCACACAGCGCTTAATGATCCCGCACATGGCGCTTAATGATCCCGCATACAGAAAATAATGATCCTGCACATGGCGCTTAATGATCCCGCATACAACAAGTAATGATCGCATATATCCCGCATAGGCGCTTAATGATCCCGCATACAACAAGTAATGATCGCACATATGATCCTGCATGTGGCAATAATGAGCGCACATATGATCCCGCATGTGGCAATTAATGAGTGCGCATATGATCCTGCACATGGCACTTAATGATCACGCACATAGAAATAAATGATCCCGCATACAGCACCTAATGATCCCGCATATGATCCCGCATAAGGCGCTTAATGATCCCAATACAACAAGTAATGATCGCACATATGATCCTGCATGTGGCAATTAATGAGCGCACATATGATCCTGCATGTGGCAATTAATGAGTGCGCATATGATCCTGCACATGGCACTTAATGATCACGCACATAGAAATAAATGATCCCGCATACAGCACTTAATGATCCCACACACAGAAATAAATGATCACGCACACGGCACTTATTGATTGCCATAGAATTGAGAAAGAGTGCACCCACGAGAAATAATGAGCGCGCTCATGGCAACAATGAGCGCACCTGCGAAAACAATGATCGCGCTCACGGCAGAATTTGAGCCCGCACCTACAAGAATAAATGAAAATGTGCACGGCAGGATATGAAATTGGAAATGAAAATACACACGGCAGAATATGAAATTGCCAGCATGAGTAGAATTGATCCCGCAACACAGCAAAATATGAAAAAGTCGCCGTGTGCGTGATTATTAATTTCACGGCAGGATCGTTTCATTAATTCGGACGGCAAATAATCTGAAGACGTGCTGTGACTTGCCGTGTTTTTATGAAAAAAAGTGGTAGGTACCACTCGCTTGCCCTGGGGCAGGGTACGCTTATACTTGGGACACCAAGCAAAGATGTGCTCACGAGTTTGACGTCGCGCGCCACAGGAACATGGATAGGCAATGGGGTTACCATCGCCGTCATTTGGCCTAAACCGTTCGAAGTACGAACCAATAGGGGCGTGGCCCAGTATGCACCGAGTCAAGCGTGCGGTGAGACTAAGAGACTCACTCGCAGACGACAGCCATTTACCGCCAGAGACGGTTGATGGAAGTATTTGGCCCTTGCCGAGGCCTTTGAGCATCAAAAATTGACGCCCACGATCTGGGGAATGGAGGAAGGAGGACTTCCATGCATCCGAACTGGAATCAGCAGCGTGTTTGCGCCTGCTGTCATAAGAGGTCCCTACAATGCAGATACCATAAGTCTGTGCCGCGGGGTCTCTGGACCACGTGGAGGACCACTCGGGTTCCCATGATCACGACTATCGTGTAGGACTTAAGGGCTAGATGCCGCCGGAGGGGGAGGGTGCTGTGATCCACAACGTTCAACACGAGGTGAGCACTCCCAAGCCTAAGGCTGACTCCGGCAGGAGTTGGTTGCCCGGAAGGGACTGAAAGGATAGGGCACGGTAAGACTGGGAATTGGGCTGATAACACCCCGACCTGGGTAGGTGCTTGGTTAAGGTTCGTCCACCGTGTGCCGCATACCCACCCTTGGTTAAGTTCATCCACCGTGGGCTAGGACAGGGCACCCAGTCACCAGGCTCTGCTTGTCGTTAGTCATCTCGGGTACTCCGGAACCCCTAATAGGGTGCACATCTGTGGACGGTCTTAGGACCGAGGTGGCAAGGCAGTGACTCCGAACAGCATTGGGGATCCGTGGGGCCAAATATGGTACCAGCAAACCAGCTGCCGGGGGACGGGAAGGTACGGCGGGGGTCGCGCCCCGTGTCGGCTGAGCCGTGGCAGGATGAGGTAGTCCCTCTATCCTGGCCCGAGAGATCTATATCCACTGTCGGTTTTGCGGCACCTAATAAGTGCTTTCGGAGCTTAAGTTGAAGCCGGAGTGTTGGGACATTTGGGTTGAACCTGAGTTGTGAGTGGGTAAAAATGCCAACCTAATAGGTAGGCGGTGGTAAATCGACCCTGGCCGAGTCCGCACCCCTAGGGGTTTAAGCTGGCAGTGCAAAGCCATAGCCGCCGAGTAAGACGACCCTGCTGGACCTTGGTTAATTCGAATCTGGCCGCGGTGGGTTGGACACTGTCCGTCAGTAGTAGAGACCGTGGAATGGAAAGCCGCAACACCTAATAGGGAGGTCGCGAGTGGCGCCCGGCACACTTGAGCACATAGGGGTTAGTAGGCGGGGTATAAGACTCCCTGCCGAAGTCTCCGAAGATCCAATAGGGCTCACCGCAAGGTGGGCCCTAAACTTCGCCAGGGCAAGCAACCAACTTTGTTGGTGCATGTCCTTGATTTCCTGCGCAAAAACCTTTGGCTTTTGCCTCGCCAGCTACTCCTCCGGGAGGGGCTGGATAACAGTAATGACGGCCATAACCTGATGGCTGGTCCTTCGTGGCATCGTAAATCTGTAGACCAAGGAACTTCGGTTCCGTGATCGGACGGGGTTGCAGTGGAAATTGGGTCTCCGGGCTCCGCGAGGGGCTAGATGGGAATCGTCGGGCGGGTGCTCGTCACACCCGCATCTGGTGGGACTCTCGTAGTCCTGTCACTGACCCAACTGTAGGACCATCACCTTAAACACGACGACGTAGAGTTACGGGAGAAGATGGGAGGTCATCGTGCCACGTAGGGTCAGACGTTGGGGGCCCAAATTCTTTTAACGGCTACTTTCGACATTTTGTCGCTGGTGCCGCTTTGTTCTGTTGATGTCTCCACTGCTTGAGGCTGCCATCGACATATTTGCTAGGCAAGGGTTTCCCTTCCCGAGGCACCTTCTTTGGTTTGCTTGTCTCGTTAAACTTGTTAGTTACTTCATGTATTTGTCGTAGTTAGCCGCGGACTGCGATGCGCACCGCGTAATAATTGCGACGCCCTTCGGGACGTCGCAGGATTCAAAAAAAAAAAAAAAAAAAAAAAAAAAGATATGATCAAACACGACCTTGTCCATCCTAACCAGATGGGTGGAGTGCGACCAGGCTCTACCGAAGATGCTGGTATATTTCCTTACCCACCTCGTTCAAGCAGGTTGGGCTAGGGGGCTCAAGACCAGTGTGATTGCATTCGACATCGCACAGTTCTTCCCATCCTTGAACCACAACTTCCTGTTGGTGGTTCTTCGTAAACAAGGCTTCTCACCCATGTTGGTGGGTTCTTTGCATCTTACTTAGTTGAACGCTTCACCCAGTACTCCTGGAACTCGTTTGTCTCAGATCCTTTCAGGCAGATGTAGGAGTGGGGCAGGGTTCTGCACTCTCTCCAGTCCTCTCTGCCTCTATATTGCTCCAGTTTTCAGACTGTTTGAACTCGCGCGCGCGATCTCGTGTGTACGGTTATTTCTTATGTTGACGATGGTACCGCGATATGTCAGTCAAAGTCCTCATTGACAATCTTCCAGGTTGCGGAAGGCGTATGCCATCCTCCTCCTTCTCTTTACAGCCTGCGGGCTAATGCTATAGAGCACGAAAAGACCGAGCTCTTTCACTTTTCTCGTGCCAACGACGAGTTTCTCCCGGCGATTGACCTTGGTTATGCGCCATATACTAAAGATCGTAAACTTACACCCAAGTTGTACTGGCGGTACCTTGGGTTTTATTTGATCGTAAACTGCTCTCAACGAGCATGTTCGATATTATTCCACCAAGTCTCTCCACTAGTGTTAAAGCTATGGGGATGCTTGGTATTCCACCCGCGGGCTGCTACCCATGCAGAAGCGCATCCTCTACCATGCTTGTGTCTTACCATAGCACGTACGGTTTCCGTCTATGGTATTATGAAGGCGCCAAAAACAAGGCGTCATCTCCAATCTCACCAAGATGCAGCGCGCGCTGCGCTTTGGATCACTGGTGCCCTTTTGCACCAGTCCCCGGTGGTGTCGAAGCCCTCGCTGGCCTCATCCCCATTCATCTCCACCTCAAGAAGCTGGCAGAATGCGCGAACTATCGCGTGGCCACGCTTTCTGATACCCATCCTCTGCATTCTCTTCTCGGACGCAGCGACTATGTCAAAACTGCCGTAAGGCCACTAGTGCCTACCACTTTTTTTCATAAAATTACTGCAACTCTCAGCACGACTTTTCAGTATTTGTCGTCCAAATTAATGAAACAATCCTGCCGCGAAATTTAATGATCGCGCACACGGCAATTTTTTCATATTTTGCCGTGTTGCAGGATCATTCCACTTGTGCTGGCAATTTCATATTTTGCCGTGTATTTTTTCATATTCATTTTCATATTCTGCCGTGACATTTTCATTAGTTCTCATAGGTGCGCGCTCATTTTTTTTTGTGAGTGCGCTCAAATTCTCTCGTGTAGGCAATCATTATTTGCTGTATGCGTGATCATTAAATGCTGTCTGCAGGATCATTAAATGCCGCGTGCAGGATCATTAAGCACCGTGTGCAGGATCATTAAATGCCGCATGCGGGATCATTAAATGCCGCATGCAGGATCATTAAACGCCGTTGCGCGCTCATAAAATGCAGTGTGCGGGATCATTAACTGCGCGTGTGCGTGATCAATTACTGCCGTGTGCGTGATCATTTATTACTGTGTGCGGGATCATAAATGCAGTGTGCATGATCAATTACCACCGTGTGCATGATCATTAAGTGCCGTGTGCGCGCTCATAAATGCCGTGTGCGTGATCAATTACTGCTCTGTGCAGGATCATTTATTACTGTGTGCGGATCATTAAGCGCCGTGTGTGATTTTATTTTTGTTAAATGTGGGATCATTAAGTGCCGTGTGCGCGCTCATAAAATGCCGTGTGCATGATCAATTACTGCTCTGTGCAGGATCATTTATTGCTGTGGCGTGATCATTAAGCGCCACATGCGGGATCATTAAATGCTGCATGTGGGATCATTAAGCGCATGTGCGGATCATTTATTGCTGCGTGCAGGATCATTAAGCGCCCATGTGCGGGATCATTTATTGCTGTGTGCAGGATCATTAAGCGCCATGTGCGGATCATTTATTGCTGCGTGCAGGATCATTAAGCACCATGTGCGGGATATTTATTGCTGCGTGCAGGATCATTAAGCACTGTGCGGGATCATTAAATGCCGTGTGCGCACTCATTAAATGCCACGTGCAGGATCATTAAATGCTGCGTGCAGATCATTAAGCGCATGTGCGGGATCATTATTGCTGTGTGCGGGATCATTAAGCGCCATGTGGGGATCATTAAATGCCATGTGCGCGTTCATTAAATGCCATGTGTGGGATCATTAAATGCCACGTGGGATCATTAAGCGCCATGTGCGCACTCATTAAATGCCACGTGCGGGATCAATTATTGCTGTGCACAATATCATTTCTGTCCAGGTATATCACATGAGCATAGACCACATGACTAGGGGTGGGAACTGCTAAAAATAGCTAATATCTATTATTGGTGTGGGTGCACATGGGTGGCTGTCCTGCATCCCTTGGGTAACTATAGGACTATTATATATCAGCAGAACCGGAATTTTAATCAGAATCCACCTGTAAAACATTCATGGTCCTAGCTACACTGGTTGCTGAGATAATAGCAAAATACTCTGTTCCATAAATAGAAATAGCGCAAATCATCAATTTCTCAGCGCCCAGGCAATGTTTTCCCACGATCTAAATTGAAACCTGTACTTCAAATGCATATCTATTAGATCAAATTGGAATTATGCTTATCGGATTACTAATGCTTATGCAATACCCTTATCAAAATATAAATTGATTAGGCTCTAGTGCCTGCAATAATTGGAATATTGAAATAATTTAAATTGGCTCTTTTAAAGCTCATGTTACCCTTTTAGATCCCGAAGTAACTAAGTGAAAGCAGAACTTTACCTAATCTCATCCTACAAGAAATGTCGCAATATCTACGCTGCTCTACCGATTGATGTACATGAAATTTTGATGTGCTGTCAATGTAGGTATCCATAAAAGGTTATTTAGAATCCATATTTTTAGTTTGCGGGATATTACCATACCTCCAATATAGCTAACTCAGAATCACCTCTCTGAGCAGGTGTTTGAAGTACCTATATGCATACTTACCCACTTGCTCGTTATGGGAGATAGGTGTATGAATCAGAGAGCCCAGGAATAAAATATCAATAAAGTAATGCCCATATTACAGTATCCTCAAGTTTTCTAGGTTGGCACCTTACAGAATTGAGCAAAGTGGTTAGGTATGCACATAGGTACTTCGAACACCTGCTCAGAGAGGTGATTCTGAGTTAGCTATATTGGAGGTATGGTAATATCCCGCAAACTAAAATATGGATTCTAAATAACTTTTATGATACCTACATTGACAGCACATCAAAATTTCATGTACATCAATTGGGTAGAGCAGCGTAGATATTGCGACATTTCTTGTAGGATGAGATTAGGTAAAGTTCTGCTTTCACTTAGTTACTTCGGGATCTAAAAGGGTAACATGAGCTTTAAAAGAGCCAATTTAAATTATTTCAATATTCCAATTATTGCAGGCACTAGAGCCTAATCAATTATATTTTGATAAGGGTATTGCATAAGCATTAGTAATCCGATAA
This sequence comes from Pholiota adiposa, assembly GCA_009935795.1. NCBI lineage: Eukaryota > Fungi > Basidiomycota > Agaricomycetes > Agaricales > Strophariaceae > Pholiota > Pholiota adiposa. Next base: position 36,757 of record QEYC01000243.1, on the reverse strand, counting down.
GCATAATTCAATTTGATCTAATAGATATGCATTTGAAGTACAGGTTTCAATTTAGATCGGAAAACATTGCCTGGGCGCTGAGAAATTGATGATTTGCGCTATTTCTATTTATGGAACAGAGTATTTTGCTATTATCTCAGCAACCAGTGTAGCTAGGACCATGAATGTTTTACAGGTGGATTCTGATTAAAATTCCGGTTCTGCTGATATATAATAGTCCTATAGTTACCCAAGGGATGCAGGACAGCCACCCATGTGCACCCCACACCAATAATAGATATTAGCTATTTTTAGCAGTTCCCACCCCTAGTCATGTGGTCTATGCTCATGTGATATACCTGGGACAGAAATGATATTGCGCACAGCAATAATTGATCCCGCACGTGGCATTTAATGAGTGCGCACATGGCGCTTAATGATCCTGCACACAGCAATAAATGATCCCGCACATGGCGCTTAATGATCCTGCACACAGCAATAAATGATCCCGCACATGGCGCTTAATGATCCCACATGCAGCATTTAATGATCCCGCATGTGGCGCTTAATGATCACGCACACAGCAATAAATGATCCTGCACAGAGCAGTAATTGATCATGCACACGGCATTTTATGAGCGCGCACACGGCACTTAATGATCCCACATTTAACAAAAAATAAAATCACACACGGCGCTTAATGATCCCGCACACAGTAATAAATGATCCTGCACAGAGCAGTAATTGATCACGCACACGGCATTTTATGAGCGCGCACACGGCACTTAATGATCATGCACACGGTTGTAATTGATCATGCACACTGCATTTTATGATCCCGCACACAGTAATAAATGATCACGCACACGGCAGTAATTGATCACGCACACGGCACTTAATGATCCCGCACACTGCATTTTATGAGCGCGCACACGGCGTTTAATGATCCTGCACGCGGCATTTAATGATCCCGCATGCGGCATTTAATGATCCTGCACACGGTGCTTAATGATCCTGCACGCGGCATTTAATGATCCTGCAGACAGCATTTAATGATCACACATACAGCAAATAATGATCGCCTACACGAGAGAATTTGAGCGCACTCACAAAAAAAAATGAGCGCGCACCTATGAGAACTAATGAAAATGTCACGGCAGAATATGAAAATGAATATGAAAAAATACACGGCAAAATATGAAAAAATTGCCGTGTGCGCGATCATTAAATTTCGCGGCAGGATCGTTTCATTAATTCGGACGGCAAATACTGAAAGGTCGTGCTGAGAGTTGCAGTAATTTTATGAAAAAAAGTGGTAGGCACCACTCGTAAGGCATGCTATGGGACTCGAAGGCATCTACGACGTCTCCCATAAGGTCAAAGGCCCTCTGATCGATATCGAGATGAGGCTGCCCCAATTAACTGAGGTATTCAAACCTACGTGCTCGGATAACCAACCTGGTATTCGTTTACTTGACCTGTTTCCAGATCGAGTAACATTTAATGACGGCATAACCGAGGTGGAGCACACTCCAACCGAAGCTTCTTTGTCCCTGGATGAGGAGGCGGAGGGGATGAGACCTACCCCCGACGAGTTGCGCCAATTTCTTGATACCATTCTCGCTGGATGCGAGGAGGATCCTTCCTGCGTTTATTGCGCTGTCGACGCTTCAGTCCCAGAGCAGAAATGCTACCAGGCTACTTCGGCGGCTATGGTATATTGCGAGGGTGCCTTGGTCTATCAGACCAGGTACGCCGCTGGCAGAGTCACCGCGCCCGATGCGGAACTTTATGCCATTCGTGTCGCAATTCTGGCTGCCCTTAGACAACCTGATTGTGAATGCATTGTCATCTTCACTGACCACTTCCCATCTGCGAAGCTGTCGGTAAACCCATCCGTGCACTCAGGACAAGGTCATTCCTTGGCAGTGTGCCGTGCTCTCAAAGAATGGTTTGGCAAATCTGCCGCCCATTCCCTTGAATTCGTTCGTGTTTTATCCCGCCTCGAGTGGGGTATCCACCAATCTGCTCACGAGTTTGTTCGTGATTTACCTCCAATCCCTGGGCGATCCCCAGCGACATCTCTGGATAGCTGCCGCAAGGCGGCGACCGACTCTGCTCGGGATGCTTGGGTTGTGAAATTCCAAGATCCCAATTATTGCGGCCATAATTTCTTTATGCTGCAGGAGCTCGACGGTGCTCCACTCGAACCAAGTTACGTCAATGGCGGAACTTGGCTCCCACTTGCAAAGCAATCAACTACATTGACTGCTAGGATGGTTAGGCTAATCACCAACCACGCACCGATTGGCGAATACTTTCGTCGATTCAATATCAATGAACCTCATACGTGTAGGCACTGCGGATCCCTTAATGGGACCCGCGATCATCTTATGGAATGGTGTCCGCATAGGGAACGCCATCCACCACACTTCATACGCTTCGCGGCACATTTGATGAGTTTCCTGAAGGAGAACCCATTGTTCTTCGCGCAGGCCGCCCCAGTTGTTTGGGAAGGGGTTGGATAATCGCGTGGGGGTGACCTCACCGCGGCATCATAAATCCGTAGACCAAGGGACTTTGGTTCCGTGATCGGACGGGGTTGCAGTAGAAACTGTGTCTCCGAGGCGGCGCGAGCTGTTTTGGGCGGGTGCTCGTCACCCCGCATCTGGCGGGACTCTCGTAGTCCTGTCACTGGCTAAGCTGTAGGACCAACCCCTGAGATACGACGACGTAGAGTCAAGGGAGAAGATGGGAGGTCATCGGTGCCAATGTGGGGTTGCCCCACACGCATTCCAGGCTCCGTTACTGTTTTGGGCCCTTGCATCAGTTTCATCGTTAACGGCGAGCTGCGCGGTGGAACGTTTCTGTTTAATGCGCGTTATGTATTCGTCCCTTCTGTTTGGATGTTAAATTGAGAATGCTGCTTTGTAAAGTAGTTAGTACCACGCGGACTGCCATTACGCACCGCGTAATAAATTGTTGAGTTAAAAAAAAAAAAAAAAAAGGATTCGAGTTCATCTCAATTGTTTGGTTCTTTCGAGCCCAACAACGTACGATTCTGTGCAGGAGAAGTTGTCAACCATCCAGCCTCTTCCCTTCCTCTGGGATGGAGAATTATCTTCATATCTCCACAAGTACTCATCAGAATCACACATTCTTTTTGGATTTGAGCTCGCCTCATTCATCCGGTTCTTTCAAGACCAAGAACGTAACATTTGGTGCAGAGAATGGCTAAGAGCATTGATATTCCTCCCTTGATGTTCCACTCCTCTCCACTTAGGCAGGATATTTCGCCAATTCATCATCCATTTCTCAATTGTTCCTCAAGCAGTTTTTTGGGCTCTATTACGATTGAAAATGCGCATCTTTTGACTCCTTAACTGCCCTGAACAAGCAACATTTGGATGTGCCTCTTCCCTATACTCTCTCCTCAGTGTATTCATGAATCATCTCTGTATGCATGCTGGGGGGCTTTCCATCTATTTTGCTGAGTAAAATTCCAGCATGCTTTGGCTAGTGGACTTGTTTTCTTCTCCTTCTTATTTTTCCATGATTATTTGTCTCCTTTCTAATTCTTCTATTGACCTTTCCCTCTTTTGTTCCCTCCTCCTTTTCTGTGGTTTTTGTTCTTTTTTTTTTTCTCTGCCTTTTCTCCTTGGGTACTTCTTTCAGCACACATTCTAGCCATAGATTTTCTTAATCCTCTGCTCTAGAGCTATGCACTGGAAGAAGTGGGGGGCAGGGGTAGGGGGTAGGACCATGGGTCCTGAGGAGGCCTAGCCTCCTCTATTCCCCCTTATATCCCTTCTATGCCTTGGGTATGAGACCATCCTTTAGGATCTGTCTCTATTACCTTCTAGGTATACCCCATGACCATGCTGTAGTCCTGTGGAACTGGATAACCATCCCTTCCCCTGGAGTCTACAGCTTTTTTTTTTTTTTTTTTTTAACTCAACAATTTATTACGCGGTGCGTGATGGCAGTCCGCGTGGTACTAACTACTTTACAAAGCAGCATTCTCAATTTAACGTCCAAACGGAAGGGACGAATACATAACGCGCATTAAACAAAAACGTTCCACCGCGCAGCTCGCCGTTAACGATGAAACTGATGCAAGGGCCCGAAGTGATGACGGAACCCGGAATGCGTGTGGGGCAACCCCACGTTGGCACCGATGACCTCCCATCTTCTCCCGTAACTCTACGTCGTCGTGTTTAAGGCGATGGTCCTACAGTTGGGTCAGTGACAGGACTACGAGAGTCCCGCCAGATGCGGGTGTGACGAGCACCCGCCCAACGATTCCCATCTAGCCCCTCGCGGAGCCCGGAGACCCAGTTTCCACTGCAACCCCGTCCGATCACGGAACCGAAGTCCCTTGGTCTACGGATTTACGATGCCGCGGTGAGGTCGCCCCCTGGAGTCTACAGCTAAAGCTGCAAGCTAGTCCTCTTAGGATCTATAGCTTGCCTATGCCTATGGTTATGTCCCTAGCTCCTAGAGCTATCCTGGAAGGTTGGAAAATTTAGGAGCCAAAATTTTTTCTTCACCTTCATTTCCTCAGATTTTTAACACCATTGGTCTGAGATTTATTCTTTGATATATTCCTATTGTTAGAATTGCTTTTCCCACTCTCCAACACACTCTTCTTTCCAGACTCATCCAGACTCATCTGGATTGTTCTAGACTCAAGTCTAGACTTTTCCCAATGTTCTCCTTTTATCATTCTGAGCACATTGTAGTTCTAGTTCATTCCAGACCAGTCTAGACTTCTAGACCTTACCAGAATTCACTAGACACTTCTAGTTAGTTACCAGACAATTACCAGACAAAGGCCCCAGTAGCCTAGTGGTTTAGATCACTGAAGACCTGGTGAGGGTGGCTGTGCACTATCCAAGAGGTTGGGAGTTCAATTCCCCTACAATGCAGATACCATAAGTCTGTGCCGCGGGGTCTCTGGGCCACGTGGAGGACCACTCGGGTTCCCATGATCACGACTATCGTGTAGGACTTAAGGGCTATATGCCGCCGGAGGGGGGGGGTGCTGTGATCCACAACGTTCAACACGAGGTGAGCACTCCCAAGCCTAAGGCTGACTCCGGCAGGAGTTGGTTGCCCGGAAGGGACCGAAAGGATAGGGCACGGTAAGACTGGGAATTGGGCTGATAACACCCCGACCTGGGTAGGCGCTTGGTTAAGGTTCGTCCACCGTGTGCCGCATACCCACCCTTGGTTAAGGTTCGTCCACCGTGGGCTAGGACAGGGCACCCAGTCACCAGGCTCTGCTTGGTCGTTAGTCATCTTGGGTACTCCCGGAACCCCTAATAGGGTGCACATCCGTGGACCGGTCTTAGGACCAAGGTGGCAAGGCAGTGACTCCGAACAGCATTGGGGATCCGTGGGGCCAAATATGGTACCAGCGAACCAGCTGCCGGGGGACGGGAAGGTACGGCGGGGGTCGCGCCCCGTGTCGGCTGGGCCGTGGCAGGACGAGGTAGTCCCTCTATCCTGGCCCGAGAGATCTATATCCACTGTCGGTTTCGCGGCACCTAATAAGTGCTTTCGGAGCTTAAGTTGAAGCCGGAGTGTTGGGACATTTGGGTTGAACCTGAGTTGTGAGTGGGTAAAAATGCCAACCTAATAGGTAGGCAGTGGTAAATCGACCCTGGCCAAGTCCGGCACCCCTAGGGGTTTAAGCTGGCAGTGCAAAGCCGTAGCCGCCAAGTAAGACGACCCTGCTGGACCTTGGTTAATTCGAATATGGCCGCGGTGGGTTGGACCACTGTCCGCCAGTAGTAGAGACCGTGGAATGGAAAGCCGCAACACCTAATAGGGAGGTCGCAGAAGCGGCCGCCCAGCACCTTGAGCACATAGGGGTTAGTAGGCGGGGTATAAGACTCCCTGCCGAAGTCCTCCGAAGATCCCAATAGGGCTCACCGCAAGGTGGGCCCTAAACTTCGCCAAGTACAAGCGTACCCTGCCCCAGGGCAAGCAACCAACTCTGTTGGTTCATGTCCTTGACTTCTTGCGCAAAAACCCTTTGGCTTTTGCCTCGCCGGCTACTCCTCCGGGAGGGGCTGGATGACCGTAATAGACGGCCATGACCTGATGGCTGGTCCTTCGTGGCATCGTAAATCTGTCGACCAAGGAACTTCGGTTCCGTGATCGGACGGGGTTGCAGTGGAAATTGGGTCTCCGGGCTCCGCGAGGGGCTAGATGGGAATCGTCGGGCAGGTGCTCGTCACACCCGCATCTGGTGGGACTCTCGTAGTCCTGTCACTGACCCAACTGTAGGACCATCACCTTAACACGACGACGTTGAGTTACGGGAGAAGATGGGAGGTCAGCGGTGCCACTTAGGGTCAGACGTTGGGGGCCCAAATTCTTTTGACGGCTGCTTTCGACATTTCGTCGCTGGTGCCGCTCTGTTCTGTTGATGTCTCCACCGCTTGCGGCTGCCATCGACATATTTGCTAGGCAAGGGTTTCCCTTCCCGAGGCACCTTCTTTGGTTTGCTTGTCTCGTTAAAATCGTTAGTTACTTCATGTATCTGGGGTAGTTAGCCGCGGACTGCGATCGCGCACCGCGTAATAAATTGTGACGCCTTCGGGACGCCGCAGGATTTAAAAAAAAAAAAAAAAAAAAAAGACAATTACCAGACTACACTGGAATTGTCTGTCCTTTTTTTTTTTTTTTTTTTTAACTCAACAATTTATTACGCGGTGCGTGATGGCAGTCCGCGTGGTACTAACTACTTTACAAAGCAGCATTCTCAATTTAACGTCCAAACGGAAGGGACGAATACATAACGCGCATTAAGCAAAAACGTTCCACCGCGCAGCTCGCCGTTAACGATGAAACTGATGCAAGGGCCCGAAACAATAGCGGAGCCCGGAATGCGTGTGGGGCAACCCCACTTTGGCACCGATGACCTCCCATCTTCTCCCGTAACTCTACGTCGTCGTGTTTAAGGCGATGGTCCTACAGTTGGGTCAGTGACAGGACTACGAGAGTCCCGCCAGATGCGGGTGTGACGAGCACCCGCCCGACGATTCCCATCTAGCCCCTCGCGGAGCCCGGAGACCCAGTTTCCACTGCAACCCCGCCCGATCACAGAACCGAAGTCCCTTGGTCTACGGATTTACGATGCCGCGGTGGGGTCACCCCCACGCGATTATCCAACCCCTTCCCGAACAACTGGGGCGGCCTGCGCGAAGAACAGTGGGTTCTCCTTCAGGAAACTCATCAAATGCGCCGCGAAGCGTATGAAGTGTGGTGGATGGCGTTCCCTATGCGGACACCATTCCATGAGATGATCACGAGTCCCATTAAGGGAGCCGCAGTGCCTACACGTATGAGGTTCATTGATATTGAATCGGCGAAAGTATTCGCCAATTGGTGCGTGGTTGGTGATTAGCCTGACCATCCTGGCAGTCAACGTAGTTGATTGCTTTGCAAGTGGGAGCCAAGTTCCGCCATTGACGTAACTCGGTTCGAATGGAGCACCGTCGAGCTCCTGCAGCATAAAGAAATTATGGCCGCGATAGTTGGGATCTTGGAATTTCACAACCCAAGCATCCCGAGCGGAGTCGGTCGCCGCCTTGCGGCAGCTGTCCAGAGATGTCGCTGGGGATCGCCCAGGGATCGGGGGTAGATCACGAACAAATTCGTGAGCAGATTGGTGGATATCCCACTCGAGGCGGGATAAAACACGAACGAATTCAAGGGAGTGGTTGGCAGACTTGCCAAACCACTCTTTGAGAGCACGGCATACTGCCAAGGAATGACCTTGCCCAGAATGCACGGATGGGTTCACCGCCAACTTCGCAGATGGGAAGTGGTCAGTGAAGATGACAATGCGTTCGCAATTAGGTTGTCTAAGGGCAGCCTGAATTGCGACGCGAATGGCATAAAGTTCCGCATCGGGCGCGGTGACTCTGCCAGCGGCGTACCTGGTCTGATAGATCAAGGTACCTTCGCGATATACCATGGCCGCCGAAGTAGCCTGGTAGCGTTTCTGCTCTGGGACTGAAGCGTCAACAGCGCAATAAACGCAGGAGGGATCCTCCTCGCATCCAGCGAGGATGGTATCGAGAAATTGGCGTAACTCGTCGGGGGTAGGTCTCTTCTCCTCCGCCTCCTCATCCAGGGACAAGGAAGCTTCGGTTGGAGTGTGCTCCACCTCGGCTATGCCGTCATTAAATTTTACTCGGTCTGCAAACAGGTCGAGTAAACGAATACCAGGTTGGTTATCCGAGCACGTAGGTTCAAATACCTCAGTTAGTTGGGGCAGCCTCATCTCGATGTCGATCAGAGGGCCTTTGACTTTATGGGAGACGTCGTAAATACCTTCGAGTCCCATAGCATGCCTCACGGCAGTTTTGACGTAATCACTGCGCCCGAGGAGGGAGCGCAGAGGGTGAGTGTCAGAAAGCGTGGCCACGCGAAGATTCGCGCGTTCTGCCAGCTTCTTGAGGTGGAGATGAATGGGGATGAGGCCAGCAAGGGCTTCAACACCACCGGTGGGACTGGTGCGGAAGGCACCAGTAATCCAGAGAGCAGCTCGACGCTGCATCTTGGTAAGATTGGAGATGACACCCTTGTTTTTGGCGCCTTCATAATACCATAGACGGAAACCATACGTGGCTATGGGTAAGACACAAGCACGGTAGAGGATGCGCTTCTGCATGGGTAGCAGACCGCGGGTAGAGTTACCGAGCATCCCCATAGCTTTAACACTAGTGAGAGACTTGGTAGAATAGTATCGAACATGCTCATTGAAGAGCAGTTTACGATCAAAGTAGAACCCAAGGTACCGCCAGTACAGCTTGGGTGTAAGTTTGCGATCTTTAGTATATGGCGCATAACCAAGGTCAATCGCCGGGAGGAACTCGTCGTTGGCACGAGAGAAGTGAAAGAGCTCGGTCTTTTCGTGCTCTAGCATTAGCCCGCAGGCCGTAAAGAGAAGGAGGAGGATGGCATAAGCCTTCCGCAACCTGGGAAGATTGTCAATGAGGGACTTTGACTGACATATCGCGGTACCATCATCAACATAAGAAATGACCGTACACACGAGATCGCGTGCGCGGAGTTCGAACAGTTTAAAAACTGGAGCAATATAGAGGGCAGAGAGGACTGGAGAGAGTGCAGAACCCTGCCCCACTCCTACATCTGCCTGGAAAGGATCTGAGACAAATGAATTCCAGGAGTACTGGGTGAAACGTTCAACTAAGTAAGACGCAAAGAACCTCACCAACATGGGTGAGAAGCCTTGTTTATGAAGAACCGCCAACAGGAAGTTGTGGTTCAAAGATGGAAAGAACTGTGCGATGTCGAATGCAATCACACTAGTCTTGAGCCCCCTAGCCCAACCTGCACGAACGAGGTGGGTAAGGAATATCCCAGCATCTTCGGTAGAGCGCTGTCGCACTCCACCCATCTGGTTAGGATGGACAAGGTCGTGTTTGATCATATCAAACTGCAACCTATTGGATAGCATCTTTTCAAAGAGTTTGCCGATAGTGGGAATTGTCTGTCCTAGATTACTCTGGACTCTGTCCTAGTAGTATATAAGGTTGTACTTAGTTTCCTGAAGTCCTCAGTTACTTACTCCAGACTTCAGGTTAGTAGTAGTCTCTCCTCTCACTCAATATACTAGTTACTTACTCCGGACTTCAGCTCGTCTATATCTCGCTCCAAGTCCATCTAACTTGGCAGCTAGCTGTCTGACGACCTCGCCTACCTGCTGCCTTTAACAGATTATGGGCCCCGCGCTCACAGCGCTTTAATTCATAATATACTCGTTTGCTCTTCTCTATATCGCATTTTTCTTGTAATCCTGTGCCAGGCCCAGCCTTATATTGCTGCCGCCAGTACAGAGGAACTTGCACGCTCTTAGGGCTGAGTTTCCCTCGGAACAACCATCTGGACTCCGAGTTATCTCAACTTTTTTATCTCTTCATCTTGAGTAGTCTAGATTAGCTTCGCTTTTCTTTTGTTGATTACTCCGGAGTTTTTGTGTCTTGAGTTTTCTAACTCGACACGCGTGTGTATCACACCTTTACCTACCTCTGATCGCAGTTGCACGCCGTTCCGTTTCGTCGTCCATTGCCAATCATGTCATCTACAAACATTCCCAACTTTCCCAAACTCAACTCCACCAACTACAACTCTTGGGCTGATAAAATCGAAGCCTGGCTTCGTGCTCAGGGCGTATGGCGCATTGTAGATGGTTCCTCACAGTCTCCTATACTGTCTACACCGCCTACAGCCACTCAGCTCACCGCTTTGGACGCATGGCAGATGAAATCGGACAAGGCAGCTGGCTACATCTTTCTATTAGTTGAGGACAATCAAAAGATCCATCTTAAAGGCATCTCTGATGATCCTGTCAAGATGTGGGATGCTTTGAAAGCTATTCACCTCCAAAAGCGTCCTGGTAATAGGTTCAATGCCTATGACGATCTGTTCTCCATTTTTTTTTTTTTTTTTTTTATATCCTGCGACGTCCCGAAGGGCGTCGCAATTTATTACGCGGTGCGCGATCGCAGTCCGCGGCTAACTACGACAAATACATGAAGTAACTAACAAGTTTAACGAGACAAGCAAACCAAAAGAAGGTGCCTCGGGAAGGGAAACCCTTGCCTAGCAAATAGGTCGATGGCAGCGGCAAGCGGTGGAGACATCAACAGAACAAAGCGGCACCAGCGACAAAATGTCAAAGGTGGCCGTCAAAAGAATTTGGGCCCCCCAACGCCTGACCCTAATGGCACCGATGACCTCCCATCTTCTCCCGTAACTCTACGTCGTCATGTTTAAGGTGATGGTCCTACAGTTGGGTCAGTGACAGGACTACGAGAGTCCCACCAGATGCGGGTGTGACGAGCACCCGCCCGACGATTCCCATCTAGCCCCTCGCGGAGCCCGGAGACCCAATTTCCACTGCAACCCCGTCCGATCACGGAACCGAAGTTCCTTGGTCTACAGATTTACAATGCCACGAAGGACCAGCCATCAGGTTATGGCCGTCCATTACTGTTATCCAGCCCCTCCCGGAGGAGTAGCCGGCGAGGCAAAAGCCAAGGGGTTTTTGCGCAAGAAATCAAGGACATGAACCAACAGGGTTGGTTGCTTGCCCTGGGGCAGGGTACGCTTATACTTGGGACACCAAGCAAAGATGTGCTCGCGAGTTTGACGTCGCGCGCCGCAGGAACATGGATAGGCAATGGGGTTACCATCGCCGTCATTTGGCCTAAACCGTTCGAAGTACGAACCAATAGGGGCGTGGCCCAGTATGCACCGAGTCAAGCGTGCGGTGAGACTAAGAGACTCACTCGCAGACGAAAGCCATTTGCCGCCAGAGACGGTAGATGGAAGTATTTGGCCCTTGCCGAGGCCTTTGAGCATCAAAAATTGACGCCCACGATCTTGGGAATGGAGGAAGGAGGACTTCCATGCATCCGAACTGGAATCAGCGGCGTGTTTGCGCCTGCTGTCATAAGAAGTATATGGCTTTGCAGCCGGTACTGGGGGAGGTCACGCACAAACAAGTGCGCGTCAAAGTGAACGCCCCACCGAAGACGCGAGGGCGCGTAGACGAAGGAGAGGGTACGAGAAGGGTCCTCTTCGAACCACTGCTTGAGAACAGCACACACCCTCAAGGAGTGACCTTGACCGGAGTGCACGGAAGGATCCACTGCCCGCTTAGCGGAACCAATGGAATCTGTAAACAATACTATGCGCGTAGCATCAGGCAGCCTCACGGCGTTCTCGATAGCTGCGCGGATAGCGAATAACTCAGCGTCTGAACTGAGTACTCTGCCAGCCACAAACCTGCTCTGATAAACAGTTTTGTGCTCGCGAAATACCAAGCAAGCCGAAGCTGCCTGGTAGCGTGATATAATAGGCACAGACGCATCCGTGGCCGCATATACACACTTGGGGTCATCCTGGCACTGAGCCAAGACGTCGTCAAGATGCGCCTTGATGGCCGCATCATTGTCGTTGGATTTATTACGCTTAGCGCCTGGGGCAGCCCCCGCGCGCCTAACGTAGTTAGCGATTCCATTCCCATCATCTGAGTTGGAACCGTATGCTTCTCTGAAGGCAGCGACATCAACCCCCATGCCGCCCCCAGTGCGTCCTCCTCGTCCAAACACGGCGCGGATGTCCCGCAAGGGATCATTCAAACGCTGAAGTTCAGCGAGGACCGCGTCCTCATTACCGCCCGCCCCCTCGAAGGCGGGCAGCTCGGTGATCCTCATCAAGGGCCCGCAGGTCGGCGACATCAATGCCAGCCCCCCCGCCCGTCCTTGACTGTCCAAACACTGCCCGAATTCCCCTAAGGGGGTCATGCAGGTGCTGGAGTTCGGCCAGAACTGGGTCGGCATGACCCGGAGCAGCCGCTGGAGCATCCACCCGAGGCGGCGACTCCTCCCTTTCGAGAGGTGAAGCGGTGTGTCCTCACGTGGAGGCGGCACGAACACGTCATAGGTGACGCTGTCTGGAAATAAGTCCAGTAGGCGAGATCCAGGCTTTGACATAGGCGCTGTGGGCGCCAATGTCTCCGACAGTTGGTGAAGGGCCTCATTGGCCTCAACGACTCCGCCACGCACAGCGAAAGACTTCTTTGTGCGACGGTGAGAGAGGGCGTGCTGATGGGGAGCAGCGCCCTTTTGAAACTCAGCCTCCATAAGAGACCGTGTCGGATGAGTGTCCGACAGAGTAGCAATGCGAAGGTTTGACCTGTCGGCCATCTTTCGCAAATGGAGATGAATAGGGATCAAGCCAGCAATGGCCTGCACTCCCATTGTTGGCGACGTCCTGAAGGCGCCAGTGATCCAACAAGCCGCTTTACGCTGCATCGATGTAAGGCTTTTAAGGATCCCTTTAATGCGGGCTCCTGTAAAATACCATAGACGAAAGCCATATGTGGCAATAGGCACCACACACGACCGATAAAGAAGGCGGGCCCCAGTAGCCCAGTGGTTTAGATCGCTAAAGACCTGGTGAGGGTGGCTGTGCACCATCCAAGAGGTCGGGGGTTCGATTCCCCTGCAATGCAGATACCATAAGTCTGTGCCGCGGGCCGTCATGGCTTACGTGGACAACCACTCTGGTTCCCATGATCACGACTTCGTGTAGGACGCAAGGGCTAGATGCCGCCGGAGGGGGTCGGTGCTGTGATCCACAACGTTCAACACGAGGTGAGCACTGGCAAGCCTAAGGCTGTTCTCGGCAGGGAGCAGTGGCCCGGAAGGGACCGAAAGGATAAGGCACGGTAAGAGCTGGGAATTGGGCTGATAACACCCCGACCCGGGTAGGCCGTGAGGCCGTACACCCGCCCTTGGTTAAGGTTCGTCCACCGTGGGTCAGGACAGGGCACCCAGCCAGCTGCCTTCGACGGGTAATGCTGTGAGGGTAGGTCGTTAGTCATCACGGGTACTCCTGGGTTGCACGCCCTCGGACCGGTCTTAGGACTGTGGTGGCAAGGCAGTGACTCCAGACAGCATTGGGGATCCGCGGGGCCAAATATGGTACCAGCGAACCAGCTGCTGGGGGACGGGAAGGTACAGCGGGGGTCGCGCCCCGTGTCGGCTGGGCCGTGGCAGACCAGGGTAGTCCCCTGAATCTGGCCCGAGAGATCTATATCCACTGTCAGTTCCGCGGCACATAATAAGTGCTTACGGGGCTTAAGTTGAAGCCGAGGTGTTGGGACGCTTGGGTTGAACCTGAGTCTCTGGAGCGGTATTAGTATAAAAGCCAACCTAATAGGTAGGTGGTGGAAACACTGCCGAATAAACCGACCCTGCTGGTAGCCTTGGGGGTTGACTCTGAGGTTGCCGGAAAGCCGTGACACCTAATAGGGAGACTGCAGTAGCAGCCGCCCGGCGCCGCAAACAGATTAGGGGTTAGTAAGCAGGGTTGTACTCCCTGCCGAACTCCTCCGAAGGTCCCAATAGGGCTCACCGCAAGGTGGGCCCTAAACTTCGCCAGTTGTTCGGGAAGGGGTTGGATAATCGCGTGGGGGTGACCTCACCGCGGCATCGTAAATCCGTAGACCAAGGGACTTCGGTTCCGTGATCGGACGGGGTTGCAGTAGAAACTGTGTCTCCGGGGCGGCGCGAGCTGTTCTGGGCGGGTGTTCGTCACTCCGCATCTGGCGGGACTCTCGTAGTCCTGTCACTGGCTAAGCTGTAGGACCATCGCCTTAAACACGACGACGTAGAGTTACGGGAGAAGATGGGAGGTCATCGGTGCCAACGTGGGGTTGCCCCACACGCATTCCGGGCTCCGCTATCGTTTCGGGCCCTTGCATCAGTTTCATCGTTAACGGCGAGCTGCGCGGTGGAACGTTTTTGTTTAATGCGCGTTATGTATTCGTCCCTTCCGTTTGGACGTTAAATTGAGAATGCTGCTTTGTAAAGTAGTTAGTACCACGCGGACTGCCATCACGCACCGCGTAATAAATTGTTGAGTTAAAAAAAAAAAAAAAAAAAACCGATAAAGAAGGCGCTTCTGCTTAGCAGCCCCCTGGATGAATTACCTAGCTTTTTTTTTTTTTTTTTTTTTTTAACTCAACAATTTATTACGCGGTGCGTGATGGCAGTCCGCGTGGTACTAACTACTACAAAGCAGCCTTCTCAATTTAACGTCCAAACGGAAGGGACGAATACATAACGCGCATTAAGCAAAAACGTTCCACCGCGCAGCTCGCCGTTAACGATGAAACTGATACAAGGGCCCGAAACGATGACGGAACCCGGAATGCGTGTATGAATTACCTAGCATCCTCATCGCCATGACAGTGGTGAGTGCTTTGGTGGAGTAATATCGAACGTGCTCATGGAATGTGAGCTGACAATCAAAATAAAACCCAAGGTACCGCCAAATGGTCTTGGGTGTTAAACGGGAGTCTCCCGTAAACGGTGCATACCCCAGATCGAGTGAGGGGTTGTACTTGTCTCGCGCACGCGAGAAATGGAACAACTCCGTCTTGTTGTGTTCCAGTGAAAAGCTTAAACAATATCTCATACGCTTCTTTAAGCGTAGAATTATTGTCGTCTAGCGATTTGGACTGTGCGATCACAGTTCCATCATCCACATAAGAAAGAAGGGTGGTGTCAATGTTGACAGCCCTCATCTCGTATAGCTTCATAATTGGAGCAATATATAGAGCGGAGAGTACAGGCGAGAGCGCGGAGCCCTGCCCTACCCCACATCAGCCTGCCGGGGATCCGACATGAAAGAGTTCCACTTATAAGAAGTAGATCTCCCAACAAGGTAGGACGCAAAGAATTTCACCACCGGGGCAGGAAATCCTTGCTTTTTAAGAACTGCGAGCAAAAAGCCGTGGTTCAAAGATGGAAAGAACTGAGCAATATCAAAAGCATAACACTCGTCTTGAGGTTCCTCGCCCACCCCGCACGCACAAGGTGGGTAAGGTACAACCAGCATCTTCGGTCGAGCGCTGTCGGCGCTAAACTGGTTTGGATGGACAATATCCAGCTCGATCATTTCAAATGGATGCGATTCGAGAGCATTTTCTCGAAGAGTTTACCCAACGTGTTCAGGAGTACAATTGATTAGGAGTAGCATATGAAGGTTTGCCTGGTTTTGGGATGATAACCAAGACAGATTCCTTGAAGTGTGTGGGCAATGACCGAACCAAATACAGCCATTTGCCAACACGGTAAAGATTTCGAGGCACACTGGGTCCTCTACTATCTTTTTAAGGTGGGGCCACGTAACGTGTGTCCGGACCTGGAGATGAGCCACTCGCACAGGCGGGCGGGTCCTTGTTCGAGCTCTGAAAATGGGACCCAGTCCCTCTCGGGCATATCGGGCAGGTCATCCAGGACTGAATGGTCGCACTCTCTTGTTCAGAGGCCGAGTTGTATCCCATGAGGGCTGCATGTCGTTGCAAGGCTTATCCTTGTACTGGATAGCCTCGCAAGGGGGGTTTTTATGCTGCTGGACCCAATTCATGAGGTCCCATGGGCGCTTATTGGTAGTAGCAGCTTCCTCGATGCGAGCATCAAAGAATTCGCGCTTGGCCGCCCTGACGGTGCGGCGAAACCAGGCCCAGTCCTCCTTAGAACGGGAGGACTGGTACCGTCGAAATGCATAAGCACACTGGCCATTCACATGGCTTCGAGTGTGATGTGATGCGCGCCTCCGTTGCGTGGTCATCCCATGCAGCAGAGAACGTGTCACAGATGCCTTCGGCAATCCGATCCACATCTGCGGCCGAGTTTATCGCATCCAAGGGCCATTCCTTGAAGGTGCGAATAATTTGAGACAAGAAGTCGGCCTCGGCCGGCTTCCTGGCTTGATAAAGAACCTCGATTCTTCCGGTAACTGGAAGCCGAGTTGATGACGGTGGAGATCGGAATGTGATCTGATGTCCCCTGCATGTCCGTGACCCGCCGCGGTGGTAAGCGCAGCGCATCTTGAGATTTAATAAACACCAGATCTATCACCGATGGTTCCAGTTCTGCGTTGTGAGATATAAATGTGGAGGTGAGAGCAAATGGAGCTAGATCCAGACCCAATCGGGCTGCCGTATTCAGCAGTTGGATTGCTTGCGATCTGTGATGTGAAATCCTAGGATCCCACATCACGAATGACAGTTGAAATCTCCCCCCTATAAACAAAGGGGGGAGCGAGACGTCGCGATCGGCGATAAACGTAGTGCAGTGTTCTGATCGTCATTATAGACGTTCATCAAGAGCATTGTCTTGGGCCCATAGGGTTCGATTCCCCTACAATGCAGATACCATAAGTCTGTGCCGCGGGGTCTCTGGACCACACGTGGAGGACCACTCGGGTTCCCATGATCACGACTATCGTGTAGGACTTAAGGGCTAGATGCCGCAGAGGGGGGGGTGCTATGATCCACAACGTTCAACACGAGGTGAGCACTCCAAGCCTAAGGCTGACTCCGGCAGGAGTTGGTTGCCCGGAAGGGACCGAAAGGATAGGGCACGGTAAGACTGGGAATTGGGCTGATAAACACCCCGACCTGGTAGGCGCTTGGTTAAGGTTCGTCCACCGTGTGCCGCATACCCACCCTTGGTTAAGGTTCGTCCACCGTGGGCTAGGACAGGGGCACCCAGTCACCAGGCTTTGCTTGGTCGTTAGTCATCTTGGGGTACTCCGGAACCCCTAATAGGGTGCACATCCGTGGACCGGTCTTAGGACCAAGATGGCAAGGCAGTGACTCCGAACAGCATTGGGGATCCGTGGGGCCAAATATGGTACCAGCGAACCAGCTGCCGGGGGACGGGAAGGTACGGCGGCGGGGGTCGCGCCCCGTGTCGGCTGGGCCGTGGCAGGACGAGGTAGTCCCTCTATCCTGGCCCGAGAGATCTATATCCACTGTCGGTTTCGCGGCACCTAATAAGTGCTTTCGGAGCTTAAGTTGAAGCCGGAGTGTTGCAGTACTTTACCCTCCAGTACCCCTAACCAGTGGTCACCAGTGGTCAACCAGTGGTCACCACTGGTCACCACTGGTTCCACCACTGACCAAGCACTGATTTTACTACTGACCAACCTCTGACCAACCTCTGACTAACCTCTGGCTAACCTCTGGCTAACCTCTGGCTGACCACTGGCTGACCACTGGTTCCACCACTGGCTAACCACTGACTGACCTCTGACTAACCTTTAGCTGACCACTAGTTCCACAACTGGCTAACCACTGTGACCTCTGACTAACCACTGACTAACACTGACTAACCACTGATAACCTCTGGCTGACCACTATTCCACTGGCTAACCACTGACTAACCACTGACTAACCACTGACTAACCTCTGGCTGACCACTAGTTCCACCACTGGCTAACCACTGACTAATCTCTGACTAATCACTGACTGACCACTGGCTGGCCACTGGTTCTACCACTGGCTAACTTTTAACTGACCACTGGCTAATCTCTGGCTGACCACTGGTTCCACCACTATCTAACCTCTGACTGACTACTGGCTAACCACTGGCTGACCACTGGCTCCACCACCAACTAACTTCTGACTAACTACTGGCCAACCACTGGTTCTACTACCAATTAACTTCTGACTGATTCCTGATTGACCACTGACTAGCCAGTGGTATTACCACTAATTATGCTACTGGCACAACATACATTTTTACTAATGACTATGATTATACCTTGCATAATAAATTGTGGCACACAATAGTGCGCCACTTGAACAAAAAAATACATTTATTTAACCACAAGTTAATTTTAATTGACTAGTCTTTATTGGTAATTAATGTATAATTACTAGTAATTGGCCAATAGTTATACACTAATATTTTTAGTAGTTTACCAAAAAACCTTTCTTTGTTTCTATTTCTAATTGAAAGATATATAGATATACTTTACTTTCCTATAATATATTAAAAGCATTCAGTTTATAGTACTACAATATTAGTGGATTAATTCCAAGTTCTATATTAATATACAAAGAAGAACAAATTATAGAATATTAGCACTGCCCCAATTGTTTTTTTTATTAAATTTTTATATTATGACTAAATACTAATTTTTTACTAGTAGTTGATTAGAACTAGGTAATTTGTAGTACATTGCTAAATGGTAAGACATTGTAAGAATATTATTATTCTTTTTTTTTTGTGCCATAGTGCTGTAGTGCATCACAATTTATTTCGCAGGATTAACAAAACATACAAAAAAGTATCAAAGGCCACACTATCAAGAGAGAATATTAGTAGTGAGTTAGTAGTTTAATAGTAGTTAGGTGGAGCTACTATTTAATTACTAGTTAGTCAGTACTTAGCAAGTAATTAGTGGATAGTTGGCCAGTGTTAGTATTACTATTTAGTTAAAGGTTAGCTGGTGATCAATCAGTGGTAAACCTAGTTAGTCAGTGGTGGAAGATTAATTGGTGGTGGAACCAGTGGTCAGCCAGAGGTTAGCCAGTGGTCAGTTAAAAGTTAGCCAGTGGTAGAACCAGTGGCCAGCCAGTGGTCAGTCAGTGATTAGTCAGAGATTAGTCAGTGGTTAGCCAGTGGTGGAACTAGTGGTCAGCCAGAGGTTAGTCAGTGGTTAGTCAGTGGTTAGTCAGTGGTGGAGCCAGTGGTGGAACTAGTGGTTAGTCAGTGGTGGAGCCAGTGGTGGAATCAGTGGTTAGTCAGTGGTGGAACCAGTGGTTAGTCAGTGGTGGAACCAGTGGTCCATTAGAGGTTATTCAGTGGTGGAACCACTGGTCAACCACTGGTCAGCCAGTGGTTAGCCAGTGGTTAGTCAGAGGTTAGTCAGTGTTGGAACCAATGGTCAGCCAGTGGTTAGCCAGTGGTCAGTCAGAGGTTAGTTGTGGTGGAGCCAGTGGTAGAACCAGTGGTCAGCCAGTGGTGGAGCCAGTAGTTGGTCAGTGGTCAGCCAGTGGTTAGTCAGAGGTTAGTAGCAAAATTAGCAGCTGGTCAGTGGTGGAACCAGTGGTAACCACTGGTGACCACTGGTTGACCACTGGTGACCACTGGTGACCAGTGGCCAATTTGGCCAGTGGTGACCACTGGTCAGCCACTGGCCTCCAGTGGTAAAAATTTAATCATTCATTTCCCACTATACTATTCTATGGTAGAATTTTATTTTTGACCACTGACCAACCAGTGGTGACCAGTGGTTGACCACTGCTTAGGGGTACTGGAGAGTAAAGACCTCTGCGTGCGGGATCAATTATTGCTGTGTGTGTGATCATTTATTACCGTGTGCGGGATCAATTATTTCTGTGTGCGGGATCATTAAGCGCCATGTGCGGGATCATTAAGTGCCGTGTGCGCGCTCATTAAATGTCACGTGCGGGATCAATTATTGCTGTGTGCGATATCATTTCTGTCCTGGGTGTATCACATGAGCTTATACCACATGACTAGGGGGTGGGAACTGCTAAAAATAGCTAATATCTATTATTGGTGTGGGGTGCATATGGGTGGCTGTCCTGCATCCCTTGGGTAGATATAGGACTATTATATATCATTAGAAGCGTATTTTTGAGCTGAATCCATCTGTAAAGGTTTCATGGCTCTAGCATCACTGGCTGCTGAGATAATGCAAAATACTGTGTTCTTTAAATAGAAATAGCGTAAATCATGAATTTCTCAACGCCCAGGCAGTATTTTCCCACGATCTAAATTGAAACCTGTACTTCAAATGCATATCTATAAGATCAAATTAGAATTATGCTTATCGGATTGCTAATGCTTATGCAATACCCTTATCAAAATATAAATTGATTAGGCTCTAGCGCCTGCAATAATTGGAATATTGCAATAATCTAAATTGGCCCTTTTAAAGTTCATGTTTCCCTTTTAGATCACCAAGTAACTAATTGAACTCAGAACTTTACCTAATCTCATCCCCAAGAAATGTCGCAATATCTACGCTGCTCTACTACCGATTGATGTACATGAAATTTTGATGTGCTGTCAATGTAGGTATCCATAAAAGGTTATTTAGAATCCATATTTTTAGTTTGCGGGATATTACCATACCTCCAATATAGCTAACTCAGAATCACCTCTCTGAGCAGGTGTTCGAAGTACCTATATGCATACCTAACCACTTTGCTCAATTCTGTAAGGTGCCAACCTTAGAAAACTTGAGGATACTGTAATATGAGCATTACTTTATTGATATTTTATTCCTGGGCTCTCTTGATTCATACACCTATCTCACATAACAGAGAAAGTGGGTAAGTATGCATATAGGTACTTCGAACACTGCTCAGAGAGGTGATTCTGAGTTAGCTATATTGGAGGTATGGTAATATCCCGCAAACTAAAAATATGGATTCTAAATAACTTTTATGGATACCTACATTGACAGCACATCAAAATTTCATGTACATCAATCGGTAGAGCAGCGTAGATATTGCGACATTTCTTGGGGATGAGATTAGGTAAAGTTCTGAGTTCAATTAGTTACTTGGGATCTAAAAGAGTAGCATGAGCTTAAAAAGGGACAATTTAGATTATTTTAATATTCCAATTATTGCAGGCGCTAGAGCCTAATCAATTTATATTTTGATAAGGGTATTGCATAAGCATTAGCAATCCGATAAGCATAATTCTAATTTGATCTTATAGATATGCATTTGAAGTACAGGTTTCAATTTAGATCGTGGGAAAATACTGCCTGGGCGTTGAGAAATTCATGATTTACTCTATTTCTATTTAAAGAACACAGTATTTTGCCATTATCTCAGCAGCCAGTGATGCTAGAGCCATGAAACCTTCACAGATGGATTCAGCTCAAAAATACGCTTCTGCTGATATATAATAGTCCTATAGTTACCCAAGGGATGCAGGACAGCCACCCATATGCACCCCACACCAATAATAGATATTAGCTATTTTTAGCAGTTCCCACCCCCTAGTCATGTGGTATAAGCTCATGTGATACACCTAGGACAGAAATGATATCGCACACAGCAATAATTGATCCCGCACGTGACATTTAATGAGCGCGCACACGGCACTTAATGATCCCGCACATGGCGCTTAATGATCCCGCACACAGAAATAATTGATCCCGCACACGGTAATAAATGATCACACACACAGCAATAATTGATCCTGCACGCAGCATGTAATGAGCGCGCACACGGCGCTTAATGATCCCGCACACGGCGCTTAATGATCACGCATATGGTAATAAATGATCCCGCACACGGTAATAAATGATCGCACACACAGCAATAATTGATCCCGCACGCAGCATGTAATGAGCGCGCACACGGCGCTTAATGATCCCGCACACGGCGCTTAATGATCACGCATATGGTAATAAATGATCCCGCACACGGTAATAAATGATCGCACACACAGCAATAATTGATCCCGCACGCAGCATGTAATGAGCGCGCACACGGCGCTTAATGATCCCGCACACAGTAAGAAATGATCCTGCACACGGTAATAAATGATCCCGCACACAGCGCTTAATGATCCCGCACACGGTAATAAATGATCCCGCACACAGAAATAATTGATCCCGTACATGGTAATAAATGATCGCACACACAGCAATAATTGATCCTGCACGCGGCATGTAATGAGCGCGCACACAGTGCTTAATGATCCCGCACACAACAATAATTGATCCCGCACACAGAAATAATTGATCCCGTACATGGCGCTTAATGATCGCACACACAGCAATAATTGATCCCGCACACGGCGCTTAATGATCACGCATATGGTAATAAATGATCCCGCACACGGTAATAAATGATCGCACACACAGCAATAATTGATCCCGCAAGCAGCATGTAATGAGCGCGCACACGGCGCTTAATGATCCCGCACACAGTAAGAAATGATCCTGCATACAGTAATAAATGATCCCGCACACAGAAATAATTGATCCTGTACATGGCGCTTAATGATCGCACACACAGCAATAATTGATCCCGCACACGGCGCTTAATGATCACGCATATGGTAATAAATGATCCCGCACACGGTAATAAATGATCGCACACACAGCAATAATTGATCCCGCAAGCAGCATGTAATGAGCGCGCACACGGCGCTTAATGATCCCGCACACAGTAAGAAATGATCCTGCACACAGTAATAAATGATCCTGCACACAGCGCTTAATGATCCCGCACACGGTAATAAATGATCCCGCACACAGAAATAATTGATCCCGTACATGGTAATAAATGATCGCACACACAGCAATAATTGATCCTGCACGCGGCATGTAATGAGCGCGCACACGGTGCTTAATGATCCCGCACACAACAATAATTGATCCCGCACACAGAAATAATTGATCCCGTACATGGCGCTTAATGATCGCACACACAGCAATAATTGATCCCGCACACGGCGCTTAATGATCACGCATATGGTAATAAATGATCCCGCACACGGTAATAAATGATCGCACACACAGCAATAATTGATCCCGCAAGCAGCATGTAATGAGCGCGCACACGGCGCTTAATGATCCCGCACACAGTAAGAAATGATCCTGCACACAGTAATAAATGATCCTGCACACAGCGCTTAATGATCCCGCACACGGTAATAAATGATCCCGCACACAGAAATAATTGATCCCGTACATGGTAATAAATGATCGCACACACAGCAATAATTGATCCTGCACGCGGCATGTAATGAGCGCGCACACAGTGCTTAATGATCCCGCACACAACAATAATTGATCCCGCACACAGAAATAATTGATCCCGTACATGGCGCTTAATGATCGCACACACAGCAATAATTGATCCCGCACACGGCACTTAATGATCACGCATATGGTAATAAATGATCCCGCACACGGTAATAAATGATCGCACACACAGCAATAATTGATCCCGCACGCGGCATGTAATGAGCGCGCACACAGCGCTTAATGATCCCGCACACAGTAATAAATGAGCGCGCACACGGTGCTTAATGATCGCGTACATGGTAATTAATGATCGCGCACATGGTAATAAATGAGCGCGCACACGGCGCTTAATGATCCCGCACATGGTAATAAATGAGCACGCACAGGGAAAATAATGATCGCGCACACGGTGCTTAATGAGCGCGCACCTATGAGAACTAATGAAAATATCACGGCAGAATATGAAATTGGAAATGAAAAAACTCACGGCAAAATATGAAATTGCCAGCACAAGCAGAATGATCCCGCAACACGGCAAAATATGAAAAAGTTGCCGTGTGCGGGATCATTTAATTTCACGGCAGTTATCGTTCATTGATTCGGACGGCAAATAATGTAAAGACGTGCTGTGACTTGCCGTCATTTTATGAAAAAAAGTGGTAGGCACCACTCTCTTGATACCATCCTCGCTGCGTGTGAGGAGGATCCTTCCTGCGTTTATTGCGCTGTCGACGCTTCAGTCCCAGAGCAGAAACGCTACCAGGCTACTTCGGCAGCCATGGTATATCGTGAAGGTGCCTTGGTCTATCAGACCAGGTACGCCGCTGGCAGAGTCACCGCGCCCGATGCGGAACTTTATGCCATTCGCGTCGCAATGCAGGCTGCCCTTAGACAACCTAATTTTTTTTTTTTTTTTTTTAACTCAACAATTTACGAGATATAGGCCCCCCCGAAGGGAGACCTATTTGCTTTGCCCTTGCGGGAAGCGACCGGACTCTATGGCGTAAGCTGCCAACACGCGGGGCGCAACTCCCGCTGAGAACCCAGACCCCGGAGTCAACTTAGACTCGAAACCCAGCTAGTCACTGAGTCGAACCGACAGAGGAGTTTGTTACCCTCGAGCCGGGTTGCAGGAGACTGTCCTGACCCGCTACGGCCCATGCTTCACCAGGGAGTTATTAGAGAGCCCCAGCTACTGAACTTCCCGTTCCCGAGCAGGTGGTTCGCTTAAGCCAACCGGCGCGGAACCCCACCTGTCCCAGGTCTCTGCCTCGCCCACAGCCAACCGGATTGTGCCCTGATGTGACCCTACGGCAACCCACCAGATCCGGATTTGTTTTACGTCTACGCGTGCCCCACCGTATTCCAGATGAGACCCTACTCCTTCCGAGCCTGAGTCGCCCGCCCCCCCGGGTCATTTTGCCCGACAAGGAATTCCAGACACCGCAGATCGCTACTACTGTGGACTGACGACGGCCACTCACCCGGTTTATGCCGCATGTCAAGCGGACCGAGTCTGCCCAACCGTGGAGGGTTGCCTGGCCTGGTATCACCCAGACATTCGGCTCGTCTTTGTAATATTCCCTCGCTTACCGCGCCCTATGCTTTCACTCCCTTTCGGGCACAACCAGTCCGAAGACCAGCCACTTTGGGCTCCAACCGGCGATTCCCCTGTAGGCTCTTAAACCCAAGCCAGCACCCGCAGGCACCAGTCCAAGCCGCGAACCATGTTGCACCACACGACAGGGCTGACAAGGCCCGCCCCCTACGCCGGGGAACCAGTTCGTGGGACAGGATCATTACCACCAGAGAACGACCTGGGAACGGAATCACCCGTGCAGGTCCCGAGCTTGTGACTGTAACCGATGATATGTCACACGCCTAGCCCAACTTTTAATCACGTAGGTATTGGGGGATGAGCGGGGATCGAACCCACAACCTGACCGGATGGTGCACAGCCACCCTTTGCAAGTCTTTAGTGATCGAAACCACTGGGCTATTGCGGCCCTTTAGACAACCTAATTGCGAATGCATTGTCATCTTCACTGACCACTTCCCATCTGCAAAGCTGTCGGTGAACCCATCCGTGCATTCTGGGCAAGGTCATTCCTTGGCAGTATGCCGCGCTCTCAAAGAGTGGTTTGGCAAGTCTGCCAACCACTCCCTTGAATTTGTTCGTGTTTTATCCCGCCTCGAGTGGGGTATACACCAGTCTGCTCACGAATTTGTTCGTGATCTACCCCCGATCCCTGGGTGATCCCCAGCGACATCTCTGGACAGCTGCCGCAAGGCGGCGACCGACTCTGCTCGGGATGCTTGGGTTGTGAAATTCCAAGATCCCAATTATCGCGGCCATAATTTCTTTATGCTGCAGGAGCTCAACGGTGCTCCACTCGAACCAAGTTACGTCAATGGCGGAACTTGGCTCCCACTTGCAAAGCAATCAACTACATTGACTGCTAGGATGGTTAGGCTAATCACCAACCACGCACCGATTGGCGAATACTTTCGTCGATTCAATATCAATGAACCTCATACGTGTAGGCACTGCGGCTCCCTTAATGGGACCCGCGATCATCTTATGGAATGGTGTCCACATAGGGAGCGCCATCCACCGCACTTCATTCGCTTCACGGCGCATTTGATAAGTTTCCTGAAGGAGAACCCACTGTTCTTCGCGCAGGCTGCCCCAGTTGTTCGGGAAGGGGTTGGATAATCGCGTGGGGCGGCCTCCACGCGGCATCGTAAATCCGTAGACCAAGGGACTTTGGTTCCGTTGATCGGAGGTTGCAGTAGAAACTGTGTCTCCGGGGCGGCGCGAGCTGTTCTGGCGGGTGCTCGTCACTCCGCATCTGGCGGGACTCTCGTAGTCCTGTCACTGGCTAAGCTGTAGGACCATCGCCTAAGATACGACGACGTAGAGTCAAGGAGAAGATGGGAGGTCATCGGTGCCAACGTGGGGTTGCCCCACACGCATTCCGGGTTCCGTTACGTTTTCGGCCCTTGTATCAGTTTTCATCGTTAACGGCGAGCTGCGCGGTGGAACGCTTCTGTTTAATGCGCGTTATGTATTCGTCCCTTCCGTTTGGATGTTAAATTGAGAATGCTGCTGTGTAAATAGTTAGTATCACGCGGACTGCCATCACGCCACCGCGTAATAAATTGTTGAGTTAAAAATAAAATAAAATAAAAAACAAAGAGCATTCTCAATTTAACGTCCAAACGGAAGGGACGAATACATAACGCGCATTAAACAGAAACGTGCCACCGCGCAGCTCAACATTAATGATGAAACTAATGCAAGGGCCCGAAAACAATAACGGAGCCCGGATGCGGTGGGGCAACCCCAAGTTGCTGGACCGATGACCTCCCATCTTCTCCCTTGACTCTACGTCGTCGTATCTCAGGCAATGGTCCTACAGCTTAGCCAGTGACAGGACTACGAGAGTTCCTGTCAGATGCGGAGTGACGAACACCCGCCCAGAACAGCTCGCGCCGCCCCGGAGACACAGTTTCTACTGCAACCCCGTCCGATCACGGAACCAAAGTCCCTTGGTCTATGGATTTACGTGTGCCGCGGTGAGGTCACCCCCACGCGATTATCCAACCCCTTCCCGAACAACTGGGGCGGCCTGCGCGAAGAACAGTGGTTCTCCTTCAGGAAACTATCAAATGCGCCGTGAAGCGAATGAAGTGCGGTGGATGGTGCTCCCTATGTGGACACCATTCCATAAGATTATCGCGGGTCCCATTAAGGGAGCCGCAGTGCCTACACGTATGAGGTTCATTGATATTGAATCGACGAAATATTCGCCAATCGGTGCGTGGTTGGTGATTAGCCTAACCATCCTAGCAGTCAATGTAGTTGATTGCTTTGCAAGTGGGAGCCAAGTTCCGCCATTGACGTAACTTGGTTTCGAGTGGAGCACCGTCGAGCTCCTGCAGCATAAAGAAATTATGGCCGCGATAATTGGATCTTGGAATTTCACAACCCAAGCATCCCGAGCAGAGTCGGTCGCCGCCTTGCGGCAGCTATCCGAGATGTCGCTGGGGATCGCCCAGGATCGGGAGTAGATCAACGAACGAATTCGTGAGCAGATTGGTGGATATCCCCCATCGAGGCAGGATAAAACACGAATGAATTCAAGGGAATGGGTGGCAGATTTGCCAAAACCATTTCTTGAGAGCACGGCATACTGCCAAGGAATGACCTTGCCAGAATGCACGGATGGGTTCACTGACAACTTCGCAGAGGGGAAGTGGTCAGTGAAAATGACAATGCGTTCGCAATTAGGTTGTCTGAGGGCAGCCTGAATTGCGCGCAAATGGCATAAAGTTCCGCATCGGGCCGGTGACTCTGCCAGCGGCGTACCTGGTCTGATAGACCAAGGCACCTTCACGATATACCATGGCTGCCGAAGTAGCCTGGTAGCGTTTCTTGCCTGGGACTGAAGCGTCTACAGCACAATAAACGCATGAAGGATCCTCCTCGCATCAGCGAGGATGGGTACGAGAAAATTGGCATTACTCGTCGGGGGTAGGTCTCTTCTCCTCCGCCTCCTCATCCAGGGACAAGGAAGCTTCAGTTGGAGTGTGCTCACCTCGGTTATGCCGTCATTAATATTACTCGATCTGCAAACAAGTCAAG
The DNA here is from genome assembly GCA_009935795.1 of Pholiota adiposa. NCBI lineage: Eukaryota > Fungi > Basidiomycota > Agaricomycetes > Agaricales > Strophariaceae > Pholiota > Pholiota adiposa. The sequence continues at coordinate 8,973 of QEYC01000243.1, read as the reverse complement.
TAAAACGAATACCAGGTTGGTTATCCGAGCACGTAGGTTCGAATACCTCAGTTAATTGGGGCAACCTCATCTCGATATCGATCAGAGGCCTTTGACCTTATGGAGACGTCGTAAATGCCTTCGAGTCCCATAGCATGCCTTACGGCAGTTTTGACATAGTCGCTGCGTCGAGAAGAGAACGCAGAGATGAGTGTCAGAAAGCGTGGCCACGCGATAGTTCGCGCGTTCTGCCAGCTTCTTGAGGTGGAGATGAATGGGGATGAGGCCGGCGAGGGCTTCGACGCCACCGGTGGGACTGGTGCGAAAGGCACCAGTATCCAAGAGCAGCGCGGGACGCTGCATCTTGTAAGATGGAGATGACGCCCTTGTCTTGGCGCCTCATAATACCATAGACGGGAAACCGTTACGTGGCTATGGGTAAGACACAAGCACGGTAGAGAATGCGCTTCTGCATGGGGTAGCAGCCCGCGGTGGAATTACCAAGCAACCCATAGCTTTAACACTAGTGGAGAGACTTGGTGGAATAATATCGAACATGCTCATTGAAGAGCAGTTACGATCAAAATAAAACCAAGGTACCGCCAGTACAACGTGGGGTTAAGTTTTACGATCCTTAGTATATGGCGCATAACCAAGGTCAATTGCCGGGAGAAACTCGTCATTGGCACAAGAAAAGTGGAAGAGCTCGGTCTTTTCGTGCTCTAGCATTAGCCCGCAGGCCGTAAAGAGAAGGGGAGGATGGCATAAGCCTTCCGCAACCTGGGAAGATTGTCATGAGGGACTTTGACTGACATTATCGCGGACCGATCATCAACATAAGAAAATGACCGTACACACGAGATCGCCGTGCGCGGAGTTCGAACAGTTTAAAAAACTGGAGCATATAGAGGGCAGAGAGGACTGGAGAGAGTGCAGACCCTGCCCCACTTCCTACATCTTGCCTGGAAAGGATCTGAGACAAATGAATTCCAGGAGTACTGGGTGAAACGTTCAACTAAGTAAGACGCAAAAGAACCTCACCAACATGGGTGAGAAGCCTTGTTTTGAGAACTGCCAACAGGAAGTTGTGGTTCAAGGATGGAAAGAACTGGTGCGATGTCGAATGCCAATCACCTAGTCTTGAGCCCCTAGCCCAACCTGCTACGAACGAGAGTGGGTAAGGATATACCAGCCGTCTTCCGTAGAGCGCTGTCGCATCCACCCCATCTGGTTAGGATGGACAAGGTCGTGTTTGATCATATCAAACTGCAACCTAATGGATAGCATCTTTTTCAAAGAGTTTGCAATAGTGTTCGAGGAGGACAATGGGTTGATAGGGCCTTCAGAACGGTATAGGAGGGCTTGTTCGGTTTGGTATGTGACCGACAGCGGACTCCTTGAAATGTCGAGGCCAATGCCCTACAGGGATGCAGGCGTTGGCCAAGACGAGAAGAGTTCAAGCACCGCCAGGGGTGTCGATGACTTCTTTTTTAGGTAGTACCACTTCACGTGGTCAGGACCTCGGGACGAGCGGTTGGAAACGGCGCTTAAGGGGCGTCTGTAATTCAAGCGCGGAGAATGGCGCCCATGCCCGGGCCGGGAGGCTAGGCAATGGGGCTAGGACAAGTGACATCACATGCTCGGTCAGAGGCCGAGTTGTACGTGCCGTGCAAGGCAGACCAAAGGTCTGCCATATCATTGCAAGGTTTACCCTTGATATTGGATCGCCTCGCAAGGTGGGGTTCTTCCGCGCTTTAGCCCAGTCCATAACGTCCCAGGGGCGGCTGATTAGTCTCTGCGATCTCCTCAATTCTTGAATCAAAGGAAAGCCGCGGCTTCTGGCGAGCCTAGTGGCTGCTCAAAATGCCTTCCAAGTCCTCTCGCGCGATCGAGAATCTGATAACGGCGAAAAAGTTTTCGACACTCGTCATCACCACTGGGTGCTGACTGTCTGACAATCGCTTGGACGATTGAAAAAACATGTCCCAACAGGCCTTGAAGACCGCGGCGATGGGCTTGTGCATGGCCTATCGAACCTCCCGTGGGTAGTAGATCCTCGCGGGCGCAGCTCGCGAGGCCAGATCTAAGAGCTTTGATATAATCTCGCTCCGCATCAGGCCGGCGAGGGCTTCGACCCACCGGTGGGACTGGTGCGAAAGCACCAGTGATCCAAACGAGCAGCGCGACGCTGCATCTTGTGAGATTGGAGATGACGCCCTTGTTCTTGGCGCCTTCATAATACCATAGACGGAAAACCGTACGTGGCTATGGGTAAAGATCACAAGCACGTAGAGAATGCGCTTCTGCAATGGGTTAGCAGCCCGCGGGTGGAATACCAAAGCATCCCATAGCTTTAACACTAGTGAGAGACTTGGTGGAATAATTATGAACATGCTCATTGAAGAGCACGTTTACGATACAAAGTTAGAACCCAAGGTACGCGCCAGTACAAACTTGGTGTGTAACAAGTTTACGATTCCTTAGTATATGGCGCGATAACCAAGGTATCGCCGGGAGAAACTCGTCGTTGCACGAGAAAAGTGAAAGAGCTCGGTCTTTTCGTGCTCTAGCATTAGCCGCAGCCGGTAAAGAGAAGGAGGAGGATGGCCATAAGCCTTCCGCAACCTGGGGAAGATTAACCCAGTAGCCTAGTGTTTAGATCGTCGAAGACCTGTGTGGAGGGTCGGCTGTGCACTATCCAAAGAGGTTGGGGGTTCAATTCCCCTACAATGCAGATACCCATAAGTCTGTGACCGCGGGGTCTCTGGACCACATGGAGGAACCACTCAGGTTCCCATGATCACGACTATCGTTGTAGGACTTAAGGGCTAGATTGCCGCCAGAGGGGGGGGTGCTATGATCCCACAACGTTCAACACGAGGTGATCACTCCAGCCTAAGGCTGACTCCGGCAGGAGTTGGTTGCCCGGTAAGGGACCGAAAGGATAGGGCACGGTAAGGACTGGGAATTGGGCTGATAACACCCCGACCTGGGTAGGCGCTTGGTTAAGGTTCGTCCACCATGGGCATAGGACAGGGCACCCAGTCACCGGCTCTGCTTGGTCGTTAGTCATCTCTTTTTTTTTTTTTTTTTTTTTTTTTTTTTGAATCCTGCGGCGTCCCGAAGGGCCGTCGCAATTATTACGCGGTGCCGCGATCGCAGTCCGCGGCTAACTACCCCAGATACATGGAAGTAACTAACAATTTTAACGAGACAAGCAACCAAAAGAAGGTGCCTCGGAAGGGAAACCCTTGCCTAGCAAATATGTCGATGGCAGCCGCAAGCGTGGAGACATCAACAGAACAAAGCCGGCACCAGCGACAAAATGTCAAAGGTGGCGTCAAAAAGAATTTGGGCCCCCCAACGTCTGACCCTAAGTGGCACCGATGACCTCCCATCTTCTCCCGTAACTCTACGTCGTCGTGTTTAAGGTGATGGTTCTACAGTTGGGTCAGTGACAGGACTGCGAGAGTCCCCACCAGATGCGGGTGTGACGAGCACCACCCGACGATTCCCATCTAGCCCCTCGCGGAGCCGGAGACCCAATTTCCACTGCAACCCCGTCGATCACGAAACCGAAGTTCCTTGGTCTACAGATTTACGAGCACGAAGGACCAGCCATCAGGATATGGCCGGTCCATTAAGTCATCCAGCCCCTCCCGGAGGAGTAGCTGGCGAGGCAAAAGCCAAAGGGTTTTTGCGCAGGAATCAAGGACATGCACCAACAGAGTTGGTTGCTTGCCCTGGGGCAGGGTACGCTTGTACTTGTGGACACCAAGCAAAGATGTGCTCGCGAGTTTGACGTCGCGCGCCGCCAGGAACATGGATAGGCAATGGGGTTACCATCACCATCATTTGGCCTAAACCGTTCGAAATACGAACAAATAGGGGCGTGCCAGTATGCACCGAGTCAAGCGTGCAGTGAGACTAAGAGACTCACTCGCAGACGACAAGCATTTACGCCAGAGACGATTTGATGGAAGTATTGGCCTTGCCAGGCCTTTGAGCATCAAAAATTGACGCCCACAATCTTCGGGAATGGAGGAAGGAGGACTTCCATGCATCCGAACTGGAATCAGCAGCGTGTTTGCGCCTGCTGTCATTAAGGAAGTATTATGGCTTTGCAGCCGGTACTGGAGGGAGGTCGCGCACACAAACCAGGTGCGCGTCAAAGTGAAACACCCCCACCGAAGACCGAAGGCGCGTAGACGAAGGAGATTGGTACGAGTAGGGTCCTTTCGAACCACTGCTTGAGAACAGCACACACCCTCAAGGAGTGAACCTTGACCGGAGTGCACGGAAGGATCCACTGACCCGCCTTAGCGGAAGCTTGGAATCTGTAAACAATACATATGCGCGTAGCATGCAGGCGCCTCACGGCGGTTCTCGATAGCTGCGCGGATAGCGAAATAACTCAGCGTCTGAGCTGAGTACTGCTGCCAGCCACCAAACCTGTGCTGATAAACGTTTGTGCTCGGAAATCGCCAAGCAGCGAAGCTGCTTGGTACGTGATATAATAGGCACAGACGCTATCCTGTGGCCGCATATACACACTTTGGGGTCATCTGTGCACTGGAGCCAAGACGTCGTCAAGATGCGCCTTGACTGGCCGCTTTCATTGTCGTTGGATTATTGACCGCTTAGGCGCCGTGGGGCAAGCCCCCGCGCGCCTACGTAGTTAGCCGATTCCATTCCATCATCTGAGTTGGACCATAATGCCTTCTCTGAAGGCAGCGACATCAACCTCCCATTGCCGCCCCCAGTGGTCCTCCTTGTGTCCAAACAACGGCGCGGATGTCCCGGCAAGGGATGATTCAAACGACTGTATGTTCAGGAGGGACCGCGTGGGGAGGGTCGCTATCTAGCCCGCCCCCCCACTCGAAGGCGCGAAGTTAGGGGCCCACTTGGCGTGAGCCCATTGGAATACTTCGAGGCTTCGGCAGGGAGTCTATACCCGCCTACTAACGCCTATATGTGGCTCAAGGTGCCGGGCGGCCGCTTCTGCGACCTCCCTATTAGGTGTTGCGCTTCCATTCCACGGTCTACTTACTACTGGCGGGACAGAGGTCCAAGCCCACCGCGGCCAGATATCGAATTATAACCAAGGTCCAGGCAGGGGTCGTCTTCTTCTGGCAGCTACGGCTTTGCCTAGCCAGCTCTTAAAACCCCTAGGGGTGCCGGACTCGGCCAGGGTCGATTACCACCGCCTACCTATTAGGTTTGATTTTACCCTACTCACAAACTTCAGGGTTCCCAACCCAAATTGTTCCCAAAAACACTCCGGCTTCAACTTAAGCTCCAAAAAGCACTTATCCTAGGTGCCGCGAAACCGACAGTGGATATAGATCTCTCGGGCCAGGATAGAGGGCTTACCTCGTCCTGCAACGGCCCACGACACGGGGCGGGACCCCCGCCGTAACCTTCCCGTCCCCCGGCAGCTGGGTTCGCTGGTACCCATATTTGGGGCCCCACGGATCCAATGCTGTTTCGGAGTCACTTGCCTTTGCCACCTCGGTCCTAAGACCGGTCCACGGATGTGCACCCCTATTAGGGGTTCCGGGATACCCGAGATGACTAACGACCAACATAGGCCTGGTGGACTGGGGTGCCCTGTCCTAGCCACACGTGTGGACGAAACCTTAACCAAAGGGTGGGTATGCGGCACACGGTGGGATGAACCTTAACCCAAGCGCCTACCCAGGCGCGGTGTTATTCAGCCCAATTCCCCAGTCCTACACGTGCCTATCCTTTCAGGTCCCTTCGGTTGATGGTTTGCCTAAGTGTCCGTAGATATTAGATGCAGTGCGGAATGAAATTCAAACACAATGACATCTACAACAAAAGTGGGCAAGAGGTGTGCGTGAACGATGGTTCCGGAAGGCGTTCCTCCCAAGGGTCTGTCACCTCTAGGCTTAGAAAACAACGAGCTGGGAACACCAAAACTACGGACCAGCGGCTTAAGGTCCCGTCAAGGTGCAGGTGTGCACGACGAGCGCTCATTACAACGGTGGCTGCGTGCGGCCTACGGCGCGAAATACCCGCTGGCGAGGGAGTCCCCGTCTTGGGGAGGAAAACAGCATTCAATTACTTGCTGGATCGAGTCTGAGAGGAGAACGAGACGGAAACAACGACGCGCGGCTGACGAGGAGAGGCGAAAATGAGAGCGAGGACCAAAAATCTGAAGAAAGTTCTAAACGACTTGGTGTGGTGTGGGCGATTTCAGATCTCTCTATTACCGTGAGGCTCAAAGGGCGGGGTCAGAACCTATCCATTGTTTGAGGTCTACAAGGACGAAGTATTTGTTGAAGCTACAAAAGAGGAGAGCAGGAATGGCTGACATAACTTAAAAGGATGCGGAATGGAGAAAAAAAACATCGAAAATCACAAGGCTTAAGCTACAGGAACAAGAATTGGAGACAAGAGATGTATTCATCTCATAATAAGATGTATACCATGAGAAATGCATGATCATAGATGCTCAGCGCCATGTTGCATCCTTAAGATAGAGCTTGGTGGCAGGGGGTGGATTATGGAGCAACGATCATTAGGGATGGCACATTTCACAGATTATCGGCTGGGCCCTGGGCAGATTCATTTTAAACGTTTATTAAGTTTGCATGGTGGTTGTTGCAAATGCAGAATTACCAGATAGTCCGTTCCGTGATCTAAAAATAGAAATTGGTAACATTGGCGTGCTCGATCGCTAGCACTCTGCTGCGAATGGCTAGGGGGGGGAAAGCCGATTCAATTATTGCTGCTGAGCGGTCGCCGGTTGCGTTCTATTCTTCGCCAAAATTCATTCGAAGCACAGATGTAAGTGGAGGGAGAGGCGATCCATTCTTGCTGACTGATATACCTGTTGGTGCATTGACTGCCGAGGGGTTTATCACCTGTAAGTTACCATTTGTAAGTGCTGGAAAAGTAGTTTTGAAGGCCGAGTGCCATCGATTTGAACGCCGGAAGATTGAGTTGTCGATGTGCACCCCCCGTAAACCCCCCCGATTCACACGTAATGGACTTTATGGAAACAAACGGTAGGACTTATGTAGGGCCCGTCACGTGGGATCATTAATGCGCGTCCCTTGTGAGTGCCGTCGAAGAAAGCTTGCGAAAAGCTACATATACAATGGTCCGCTGCGTGCAGGCCATCAATTATCTGTGTGCGCTGTTGCGTATCATTTAGTCTCCAACGACTCTTTCGTGTGCGGGCACCAACGTTATTCTGTGTTGCGGGGTCATTAGCGCCATGTGCTCGGCGATTCATTAAGTCCGTGCGCCCCGCGCCGTTCCTTCGAGACTGTCACTGTGAAATGGTCACGTGCCGGTGTGTGCGTACTATTACTTATACCAAGGATCAATTATGCTGGTGCGATATCCATTTCTGTCCTAGGTGTATCACATGAGCTTATACCACATGACTAGTGGTGGAAACTGCTAAAAGATAGGCTAATATCTATATTGTGTGGGTGCTATGGGTGGCCTGTCCTCTTCCCGTGTTGTGTAACTATTAGACTAATTATATATCAGCAGTAAAAGCGTATTTTTGAGCTGAATCCATCATGTGAAGGTTTCTGATTGGCTTCTAGCGATCACTGGCTGCTGAGGATGTTAAGGGCGCAAAATCATCTCGTGTTCTTTTACCCTACCTAAAATAGAAATAGGATCGTAAATCATGAATTTCTCTCGCACTAGATCGCCCTACCAGTCAAGTATAGTTCTCCGCACGATCTTAGAAATGTAAGCCTGACTCAAATCGCATATCGTTATAGATGCAAGATTGAGAATTATGCTTATCCCGGATGCTAATTGCTATTGAAATAAGACCCTTATTCAAAGAGATGTATAAATTTGATGTAGGCTCTAGCAGCCTGCAATACATGTGAATAAAGTTCAACGAAGTGAATCTAAAATTGTCTCCTGTTTTTAGAGTTGACGATCATCGCGTACTCTTTAGATCCCCCAAGAACTAATTGGAGAACTACAGATTAGAATACTGTTATGAGCCTAACTCTTCAATCCCGGCCCAGAAGAAAAATGTGCCGCCAATATCTACCGCTGCCTCCCTACCGATTGATTGTACATAGTGTAACATTCTCTGAGATGCGTCGCTAGGACAAATCAATGACTGATGGTATCCAGGGTACAAAGTGTCTATGTGTAAGAACTCCCAATTGAGGTTATTTCGTCTTAGCGCGCTCTAATAGTATACACATATTACACTCAATATAGCTCTCTAACGATCAGAAATCACCCGTCTCTGAAGCAGGTGTATCGATGAGTAACCCTATATGCATACTTTTACCCACTTTCTCTGTTATGGGATAGAATATGGTGTAGACAATGAATTTCAATTGAGACTGTCCCACGCGGAGAAGCCTATGTGAATGTCAATTTACGAATAGTGCGAGTGTGAATGCTCGGAGCGTGATAGTTACCGTAGATATCCTACAAAGTATTGGTCTAATTGTGTGGTTCACTTTCCTGTGTACCCACGCACTAGAAGCAAGTGGGCTTAGGGATGCCAGTATAGACGGCTATCACGTCTCGAACAGCGGCAATATGCGACTGTTCTGAGCACGACGAGGTGATGAAGTATTTGGAAGAATGTCGCCGCTAGTACTTGCAGGGAGTTGGCGAAGTAGTGGGGGGGGGTGAAAACGGCTAGGCTAATATCCCGCGCAAACTAAAAATACTTTGATTCGTGAGAGATAACCGTTGCATGATGATGCGAGTGAGCACATAACATTGTAAACTAGACGCAGTTCACAATTTGCAACATGGGTTTGTACATCGCAATCGATGTCCGGTTTATGGACTAGAGCAGCGCGTTAGGACTCTCATGTGGCAGACATTTCTTGGGGGATTGTGCTGCAGAGATTAGGATGTGAAGTTCTGAGTTCAAATGTTAGTTTAGCTTGGTGATGCTAAAAGGCCGAAACTCAGACGAACTTGTAAAAGGCGCCAATTTACGATTATTTGCAATATTCCAATGTA
>QEYC01000242.1:0-59165 GCA_009935795.1 Pholiota adiposa | reverse complement strand
TGTACTCATCAAGGACAGTTATCCGTGTTACCTGTAGATTTTCTCGACCTATTAGCCTTCAAGTTCCCCCCATAAGAACTCATACGAGTTCTTACCATGAGTATTAAAGTTATCAGGCCTGCCACGACCTCTACCCCTAGCGGGATGTCCGCGCGATCCTCGTCCACGAAGGTACATTGAGATAGTTCTGAGAGTGACAATGGGGGATGTTGCAGAGTTGGTAGGAAGCAAGGAAGAAAAAAAAATTTTCAACCGAGCACCGTCTCTCTACACCCTCTCCACAGCTCAGACACAATATTCATGACTCATTCTAATATAAAAATAGAATTCAATTGAGTTGGTGCACTCAACCATTTACCGTAATGGATCGCGGATGGCCACACCTTTAGGCGCCCTTGGCAATTGAGATGGGAACTTCGCATTATGGAGTTCGAGATACCGGTCAAGCGCCTCAAGGTTCTTGCATTCTTCATGCGGCTCCCATGTAGTGTCGCCAAGAGACCAGCGTATCTCATATTCAAGCTTTCCCTGTGCATTTCGTCGGTGACCGATGATCTCATCAACATACCATTCCTGGTCATCTCCGGCGCCAAAATCATATGGCTCAGGAGTTGCCCGATTAGGAAATAATGCGTCAGAAGACGCGTGATACGGCTTCAGTAAGGATACGTGAAAGGTATTCTTGATTCGTCGCCGCATTAGCACAGGAGGCAAGTCTAACACATAATTGGATGTCTCAGGGTAGGCTTTTATAATCCTATAAGGCCCTATAAATTTAGGCCTCAGTTTACGAGTCCTATTCTTGGGTAAATTCAAGTTTTCTGTAGACAAGAAGACCAAATCACCATCTGCTAGCTTGGGTCTTCGGAGCGGAACTTATTGGCCTTAACGCCTGGAACACGCGCGCCTCTATAATGGCGTCATGTGCTCACCAGGTTATCCAAAGCGCGGTGTGCAAATTCCGCACACCCTTTGGGATCTCTGATCCGCGATTTCTTTAATCATGGATGGAGATAACCACCATTTAGTTCAAATGGCGCGAACTTAGTAGTGTCTGATACACTAGCATTAATGGCAAACTCAGTCATATCAATGCAGTCAACCCAATTCTTCTGATCGGGGGCTACTGTCGCACGAAAAATCTGTCCAATAGACCGATTTGCACGTTCTGTTTGTCCATCTGTTTGAGGATGGAATGAGGTAGACATTAATAGTTTAGCGCCCATAATTTTATGCAGTTCTGTCCACCATTTAGATGTGAACTTAGAGTCACGATCACTGACAATTGAACTTGGTAGACCGTGCAATCTCACTATCTCACGTCGATAAACCCATGATAATTCGGATGCTTTCATGGTTGTGTGTACTGGTATCAAGTGTACCATACTAGTCATGCGGCAGATAATTACCCAAAGATAATTATAGCTTTTGGCTTCTGGAAATGGGCCTATGAAGTCCATTCCAATTGAGTCTTGTGAGCTTTTAAAATTAGTGAATACTCCTGGGAGGGAATTTCCATCATAGTGGCGAGCTGTACGCTCAGCCGCCTCAATTGATTTAGCTTCTGAAACCAATTCATCAATTGAATTCATTTCTGGTGTGAAGTCTCTACTAAATAGCTCTTTACGCCAGTTCACAGGGATTCCGCGAATAAACCTGTCAGCCAGGGTGTAACGATCAGGATGGTCGAGCATTGTCTCTGCAATGTCCATGATCTTATCATATAATCCCTGAATGCCAGTATCTGGGTCATATCTGGCTTTCTCGAACAATGTTCGAGCATCTTGTGTTACAGATGCAAGTACAAATCTGTCGTATAGTGCGCAAGCTATATCCTCAAAAGTCCAATTGACTTTCTGTCTATTGAGTCCAAAGACGTGATGTCTAATGAACATCCTAGCTTTTCCATCAACAAGTAGTTGACTATAGTATACACGCGCATCTTCCTTATCAGGGCCACTAAGATTTGCTATTGCAAAATAAATGGATACATCTGTAACCCATGTTTCGAGTGTTGTCATACGCTCTCCACCTGCGTACTTTGTTACTGAATTAATATCTGGGGGTTTGGGTCGATCCTTGTCAGCACCAAAAACACGCTTCTTTCCGCAATGGTCGCGTATTATATTCCTCAATCGAGTGTGCATATCACTTTTATAGCGATCTTGCACTTCACGTATCGCTGGTGTTTGCGATGACCTATAGTGACTTGGTCGTGGATCATTCCACACACTTTGCCCACAAACAACATGATCTCCGTCATTGTCTATTCGGCATGGATCATTCCTTTGAAGCCCTTGATCACCTCGGCGACCATGACCACGGTCTTCATCCCCATTCCTTCGATCAGGATGATCTCCTCCATGATCACTTCCGTCATCATCACCGCCTGGATCCCCAGGATTTGGTGCGGCTGCCACATGCTCTCCCGCATGGTCATTGACTTTGCCTGACTTCTCAACTCCTGATTCATTCGGTTGGAATTGTTCAAACATTAAGCGCATAATATCTACTACGCCATTATTATTCCATCTGATACCTTGATCAGAGTAGACAGATTTTCCCGTCTTTTGTATATCCATATTACGGATTTGTTGTAAGACCATCGGGGAATTGAGGGTGGATGGACGAACCTATACCTGTAAATATCTATGTATACATTTAATAAAATATGTATCAGCCAAATAAGTCCTGTGAAGTAGAATCTCAGCACAGCTATAGGACGCTATAGGTGGCACATTCTGCAATGTATGTCTGCCAGCCTGCCTATTGAATACAGGTGCCAGGTTTCTGACTGCTGTCATTGATGGAATACTGGCGCATATGGCCTGCAGCAAGAAGCATGTTCAAGGAGATTCCACAAATGGAACACTTATCAGAGAGCACACCAGCACCAGTACAGATATAGGATGACAGGTCTTGTAGACTGATGCAGATGCCCATTTATTGGGGTTTTTTGTACACAATTGAAAGAAACAACACATATTTACAACCGGTAAGTTATGCAGGCCTTTGGTCATGAAAAAGAAGTATCAGCGGAAAGCTTAGGTGCCAGCTATTGTTTCAATTGGTCGGCCTTATGTATTTATTCAGGTGTGTAATCAAGGCAGTGATTACCAACACCTAGAAGAGGCGAAAGACTGGAAGTGGAGATCGTTGCACCATGAATTGCTGCACGAAAAAGAAGTGTCATGATAAAACATCCAGCGTCAACTGCTATAATAACTAGCCAGTCTGGTGAATTTATTCAGTCGTCCATTACAGGCCAATTACAGGTCGTCTTTATCAGGGAGTACAAGCTTTGACAAAGATATAGGAACGGTAATTAATGCAGGCCTTCAGTTTTGGAAAAGAAGTATCAGCGGAAAATATCGGTGCCAGCTATTGTTTTGGTTTGGTTGGCCTTATGTATTTATTCAGGTGTGTAGTCAAGGTAGTGATTACCAACGCCTAGAAGAGGCAACAGACTGAAAGTGGAGATCATTGCACCATGAATTGTCGCATTGATAAGGAGCATCTTGCTAGAGGACTGGCGCTAATATGGAAAAATTGAGGTTGAAATGATGAGTATGTAGACCCACTGAACAGGGTTTCACTGAATTCTGAGTATTAGACTTGAGAATCCAGAGCGACAAGAAGCCCCAGAAAAGTAGGCGACCAAAATAGCAGAATAAAATTGTCCCCAACGTGCAGAATATCAGTGCATTATCAAGGGCTACATTCTCTACAAGTAGCGCCTAGACAAAGAACAAATCTACTCGGCATTACTAGGTGTTCGCATCTAACAAAGCTGCTTTCTTCGCTTGGGCTCTTTTTTCCTTGATTCTGGCGAAGGCGGTATTCTTCGAAGCAGGCTGCGGGTTCACAATGTAGTTAGGAAACACACGGCTGAAAATAAGAATTAGGTGCTGACTGATCAGCTCAATAGTAGGATTCAATACTCACAGGTTCCACCACACTAGTAGACTGTCCACCTCCTCTTTCTCATCCAGGTCTTCAAGAAGGTCAAGGATGCTGGTGTAGAATCGCTCAGAATCCATACCAATGTCGGATCTACTGAAGACCGGCTGCGAGGACAACGCAAACCTAGCCTATTCAAATTTCACACCGCACATGAGCAACAACCACAAGCAGCTATCAGAAGGAAAGCACACCTGTGTAGCCGCATATGCGATAGAGGCGCGTGTTACGCGAGTCATGCCATGGATACGGGCATTTCCGGACCTTGTAGCTTTTGCCTCCTTTTCAACGGAGCTAGGAGATGTAAAGATATGCTTGAAAGCCTGCAAAAAATGCAGTTAGAAGTGGATTTCTCCTATCGTCAAAATCTCTCTACCTTCTCCAGGATTTCACTCCTCAAAAGACCTTTCCATGGATCCTCTTCATCATATTTATAGGAGCCATATAAGAAGATGGGCCACTGATCGCCAGAAACAGAAAGGCTACCATCGCGCAAAGTCTGCTTGACCCTATAAAGAGATAATTCAGATGCTAGGTATGAGAAATCACTAAGGCTAGCTGGACGTACTCTTGGTTTGACCAATCAAGGCCTGCTGGGCAGAGGAGGGCTCCAGTTTTTTCGTGGTTGAAGCCGCGCTGAATCTTGGTATTCCGCGAGATAGGTGGAATGAGGGGCTCCCCAACTGGCACAAGCCAGTCTACTATTGCTGACTTTAGGCTTTTTGTATCGTCAGATCTGGCACTAGATGCTCCTTTTTGGAGCTGAGAATGACACGAGTAAGGAGATACAAGAGCAAGGAAATGACTGTGGATCGAACTCACCATAGTAGCAATCGAGTGCACCTCATCCTCATTATTAGTCATGAGCCTCTCTTCGAGACCAGGTACAGTTAGCAACAATGCCAGAAAGATTCTGTGCTCCCTTTGTTCCCTGAGCCAACCGTACCTCCCAAGTAAGCAAGATCTCGGCAGTTACAAAAACTTGAAAGCGCTTACTGGGCGGTAAATGCATCATCTGGCTCCTCTGAGCGTTCTCCCATGTGAATGATGCCATTGTTGATTAGGGCATTGACGTTACACAATGCATGAATAGTCCTGCCAAAGTGGCGTCCATGATGTACCAGTGGATCAGAAACGCAACTGAAAAGGTGTCATTCCTTTGTTTAATTACATATATGAAAGGAGGCATACGGTTTCTTCCTGGGTCCCAGCTGCAAAGCATCTTGTGTACGCTTCCTGTTGAATGGAGCTGAAGCACCCGGGCTAGTGAGCGGGGGCTCATTCTCATCGTTATGAGTCATTACAGTCTCAACAAGGGATGTGTGGGGAACGAGATGCTCCAAGTCGCCCAGGGGAGGATTTATACGAACGTGACACCTAACAAATGCAATATCAATTCAAACGCTTCGCTATGACTACCGGGGATTGTCCATGTCCTTGATCATAATTGCAAGAATTTAGCGCTAGTTGACGTTCTGCATGGAGTTTCAAGTTGAGTGCGCAGTTGCTAAAGGGGCCACTGAATATTGCTCAAACTCACCAGCGACAGCTTCGGAGATTCAGAAAGAGTTGGAGTCAGGATTCATCAGGAGCTGCAGTATGCTTGCACTCAGGCTGCTCCTGAAGTCAAGGAAAAACAGTGCCAGCCATCAAGAGCATTCAAAAGATTCTGGAGTTTGGCGTGCGCAGTTGCTAAATCATAATGGGAGAACGAAGTTCAAACCCATTTCAAAAACTCAACATGATGAGTCCGGTGCATCACATGACAGCCGGCATATCACTCGATGCGTGCAGCGCGACGCGACGTGGCAGAACGCGCAGAAGGGGTAGGGACAGCAAGCGCTTGTAGATAATAAGTTAGATACACATTATCTCCTCCAGCCTCTCACATCTGCACCCGCACTCTTGACAGCGGCCTCCCAATGTCAACAGCAGGCATTCTGCCGGGTCCAGATATCCCTGAAGATGATCACTGATCAGTGAATGTTCAATTAGCGGCGCCGTATTGCGCACCTTTTCTGGCGACCACTGTCCTATAACAATGAACGCGACTCGTCCTTTTGCAGAAAGGCCGGCGCAGCGGCTACACCCCCAAATGCATGACTCTACCAACTGCATGGAAAGCACGAGCTGAAGTTAAACGTCCATTATGCCCAGGTGCCACTGACCCATACAACCCGTATACTACAAGGGACATTGTAATGATTGAATATGAAAGGCCTCTCACGACATCCACACCCCACGGCTTGCAACAGAGAGCTCCGAGTCGCCAACTACATTGAAAAAAGGGCAGTGCTATAAAGCTCGGTGTACCGAACTTGGAGAGAGTTGGATGTAGGGAAATTGATCTTGATCAGGACTATAAATCAGATTCACCTCCAGGAAGTCGTAAAGGAGGGTAGGCGACGGTCTTGGAGAGCGGATGGGTCTTCCATGAATTTCTGAGCGACCCGTTGCAATGAGCTTTTCTGCCGCAGGGAGCACTCTAATGTCGAGAATAGGGTGCTATGGCTTTCCAAGACCGACTGCCTATGCTGGGGAAGGAGGTAGCGCCGAAATTCTAGACCATAAAAGTCTATGAAGATTTCCTTCTTCGCACATACCCCTCTAATGAGCGATAGCTCGTCGATGAGTGTTTCAAGATTGGCGTCATCCCGCTGATACTGACTCATTCTTGGGAGAAGTAGTCCTAGGGCATCGCCGATGTCTGCTTTCACTGCTGACTTTCGAAGCTGAAGGGCATTTTTGGCATCAACGGCGGCAGCGAAATAGAACTCCAGTTGTTCTGCCGAAAAGGAGAGAAATGGATTCAATAAGGGGCACTTTAGGGTATCAGAATGGAATAAAATAAAATTAATGAAGCGCTTTACCTCTGACTGTGTCTGGAAATGCCTGGCTTGAATTAGGTTGTAAAGCGAAAGGGCTTCTTCAGCAACTTCCATAAGCTCCTGCGTCAGAGCAGTATCTTCGCCAATAGCGCTCTGGGCAGTAGGGTAGATGGGGCGACCAAGGGAAGAAAATAAAGAGGAAGGGCCTGATGCACTATGTGGGCCATATACAAATCCAGTAGGATGAGATAAAGGATATAAAGATAGAGGCAACGGATGGGCAGAAAAAGGAAACAAGGATTGTGAGGCCGGGAAGGAAAGTGGATACAAAGAGGGAGACAAGGATTGTGCAGTGATTGGATGTAAGGAATGGGAATCAGAAGGAGAATGCGAGTTCAAAGAGCAGTTCCAAGTGGTCTGAAAAGAATAGTAATAGCCTAGCGGTATTGAAAGCTGCGGATTTTCGACTAAATAGTTGTGGTATGGGTCGCTATCGTCATCATCCTGAGGGTCGTCCGAGATGGAAACATGGTCACTGGCATCTATAGGTTTGATAGTGGAGGGCCCGAATTTCATCGCGCTTTACAGAGAAAGGCTCAAGGGCACTGCGAGCAGCAGTGTATGGTGAGTTGGCAGAAGGATGGAGAACCGACAACCGTCATGACACAACAACTTTGTTGAAGTTTGACCCCCTCCCACCTTCTACCTGTGATGATTTGATCTCACTGTGGGAGTCAATTGCTATTCCTGATGCAGATTTCACTGTGAACCTCGGCTTCTTGAAGCTTCGCTGCTTGTGGGCCGGTCGTTAGTACTGAACTGAAAACTCAACTTGATTGAGCGAATAAGTATCAAAGCGGTCTTTTACCAACAGTGTGGGTGCTAGAACTACTACTATTAACAGAGGCCTGATCAATGACTTGTTCGACTGAGTCCAATTTGTTCTGACTCCAAGTTCAACCCTATTCAAAGGCATCTGCAGTGGATTGCTACTCCTACGCCAGCCTGGGTATGATTCTGTCTTAAATTGGCTGAAGTGACAGTCTCAGAGAAAAGAGGAAGGTCCGACAGTTTGAAAGAAAATCAGAAGATGTCACCGGTTGTACGCCTCTGAGCGGCGTGGGCCCAGGACAGGCTGTCGGTGTGGCATCCTATAGGTAATGGCAGGCAATGCACCAGTGCGCACTAGCAATCCTCATCTGAAAGCAGATGCTTCCTGTGAACACGGGCTATCTTCTGCAGGCTGTCTGCGTGGAATTTTATGTATAGTAGATGCATCCGCTGGCCAAGCGCTGGCAAACCCATGTCGTACTAAAGCCATCTCCAGCTGTTTTGCCTTTGCCATCTTCGGCGCTGGTGAGGTTGGAGCGATCTTCTGGTAACATGGTGTCCAGACTTTGATTTGGTGGCAGAAACAACGCGGCATGCTCACGTAGTTTCATTAAAAAAAGATTTCACTCGAAGACTGTCGGAGGGCGCTGGGCCTGAGTTTGCCATAAATACCAGTGAGATTGGAGTAATCTTCCACTGGAAGCAGGCTAGCAGCCTGTCAAGACAGCGACTTCGGTGGTGAAATGTCGTGGCATGTTCAGGTAGTTTGGTAAAAACAGATTTTAGAAGGTGTTCAGCGGGCGCTGGGCATGAGTTCGCCGTAAACGCCAGTGAGATTGGAGCAATCTTCTCGCATGATGTCCAGACTTTGATTTGGTGGCAGAAACGACGCGGCATCATTGCTCACGTAGTTTCATTAAAAAGATTTCACTGGAAGACTGTCAGAGGGCACTGGGCCTGAGTTCACCGTAAATACCAGTGAGATCAGAGCAATCTTCCATTGGAAGCAGGCTAGCAGCCTGTCAAGACAGCGACTTCAGAGGCGAAATGTCGTGGCATGTTCAGGTAGTTTGGTAAAAACAGATTTTAGAAGGCATTCAGAGGGTGCTGGGCCTGAGTAGGCTGTGAATGTGAGTGAGATTGGAGCGATCTTCTGGCAACATGATATCCAGACTTTGGGGTTCGGCGGCGAAATGATGTGGCATGTTCACATAGTTTCGTAAAAACGGATTTTAGAAAGCCATCAGATGGTGCTGGGCCTGAGTTTGCTGCACATATGGATAGGACTTAGTCAAATCCTCCCTATTCGGTTGTTCGGAGAGCAGCCTAGGTATGGCCCACTTTTCATATAAAAAGAGGGCCAAGTGCGAAAGCTCTGAATATCGCTCAGAAATGTGGCATTCCACCTACGGATCTTTCTTTGACCACGACGGCCAGCAACCTGGAACACCGGCTATGATGGAGGAGGCTGCTTTGGCAGCCAAGGACGGCGAATATGTCAAGGTCCACGATGGAGAGGGCCGACCACTGTTTGCTCCTCCCCCGCCGCAAATTAGTGTCGCGCACTCCAACGTCGGGCTACTCCGGAAGGTGAGTAATCTCATTGAGCTGCAGAAGGAGTTGCGGTTACTGAATGGTTGCTTTTGCTGTAGCGCAAAGATCGTGTGTCAATTGCGACGTTGTTCACCCCAGAAGAGTGTGTTTTTCAACTTTCTTTGTTATGGAGTGCGCGTTGCTAACCTCATTCAAGGCGCCAGATGGGAAGCTCATTCCGCACACGCTTCCGGATCTAATACTTGGGACCGCCCTCAAGGACGGGATGGTGGTACTGATCGGCGACGTCTCTTCGAAGGCGTTTCCTGCAGCCAATACGCCTACTGTCCGTCATATATGGAACCAAGGAAGAAGGCAAGGACGCCCTGGCTCTCTGGGGTGCATTCAAGGTTATTGAAAAGTTGTTCTTGGAGCTGGACACCGCAGCACTTTTCAATGGGGAGTTTTCATGGGTCAACAGGCGCTCCCTGGAGGCAATCGAAAAGGCATCCACTGACCGGGAATTCGTTCGACTCTTTCAGCTCTGCCAGAATGGCCCTGCCGCACTGTACCTCACTAAGGGTCGGAAAGACTCTTGGACGGTAGGCGATATGAACGCAGTTGGGAGTGATCACACCCCTCTCATTACTAGCTTCAAAGAAGATTCTGAACTGCTTGTGAGTCATCTCATTTTGTCGCTGAACTAAAACCTGCCTCTTACCTCAATTTTGTCGCCGGAATGTAGGTGGATGACGCTCGCTCCCTCCTAATTGCCGATTTGAGGGAGTTCGTTCCTGCAACAGTACAGCGGCTTGGCGTCGTCAACCTCAAGATCAACGAGTCGGGCGTCGAATACCCCTTTACCCAGGAGCAGCAGGCTCTCGATATTTTGAAATTGATCTGCCCACAGGGTGCAGACGTGCTGGAAGGTAGTGGGACCTCGGCGAACATCCCTCACCACGTTCGCATCTTGGAGGCCTTTCGCCTCTACCGATCAATCCACTATCTTGGTCCTGAAAAGGATTTTCCAACAGCTTGGTATGGAAAGAGTTGCAAGAGTCTTGAGAAGAATGCGACCAGCACAATCCCATTCGCAATCCTTGCCTTGCCTGCCACCTTGGTTAGTTTTTTTTTTGTCACAAGAATGACATTTTACTCACTAGACTCTTGATCCTGAAGGTCGAAGTGGAGGTGCGAACCGCAGGGAGTATCAACAGGCATGATGGACGCAGTATTCTTTACGGCCCCTCATACCACCGTCTCAGCACCGATGAGGAGGCCATACTAATCATCCATCGAGACCTTCTCGCATGGGTCCAGATAAAGATGGACAGATTGGACCCCATCTACCGAGCCATCGCGTCTGTCATCTCCTCCATTGAGGACGGCCTCAACGTCCCTCGCGCCCTCAAGCAGCTTCAGCCTATGAAGGAGTAGTTTTACTTCTCTTAGTCTCCTTGTGCCTACGTTGTAGGTGGTTGAGGCCAAGGTCGGAGTTCACTACGGGGTCTCACTTTTCAGCAGGGGCCCCTTCTTGTAATATAATAAATTTTGACTATATGGCTCTATTCTGAGGCTTGTAGAACAAGGGCGCTTTGATCTCATCTAAGTCGATGGCATGAAGGTGAAGGTTTGCTAGGAAAATAGATCATACTGTTTGCCTCTTTATCTGCGCTCAATGATCGCAGCTGCTCCAAATGACCCCGGAACCCGCACTTGTTAACCACGTTGGTCGTCGGCCTTGAGTTTTATGAGGCTTATGCCAGGACGCTGAGGAAGGCGTTCTACATCAGGCGGCCAGGTCAGGTTTTTTTAAAAGATAAAATGTAATATAAGAAAAGAGCTAGACAGCTACGCACCTCGGTCAAGCTCAACAACCTCAGCCTCCAGGAATGGTACTGAAAGCTGTAGAATTTATCAAGAGCTATTGACAAATGCGGCCTCACGAGGGAAAAACAAGCTTAAGAGAGCCCGGAGCTCGCGCCCTATTGATAAGACGCTAATAATGACGCACGGTGCCCTGGACACCAAGAGCGGTGAGTTGTTGCCTTCCATATGAAAACTCGCGGGACTTCGAAGACCATGGCTATCAAGTCCTGATCTGCGCTCGATTATTTCATCTCCAGACCCTCTCTACCCTCTTCTTTGGCGCTCTCACTTCTACAACGATGGTGAGCACTATTATTAACTTCTGAGACGAAATAGGCTTACTGCTATTTAATTTGAACTGCGTCCATCAATGCAAATCCAATCAATGTTCGGATGCGCCCAGCGCAAACCGTAACAGCTGCGAGAAAACAATTGTCGATGCCTCTCACGTTTGCGACAAGGTGTCGGCAAGCTGCAACTCATTGGTCAGATTCCAGGCGATGAATGAGCAGCGGAGAGGAAGTGTTCACAATGACGTTGATGGACTGAGAGGCCCAGGATTGCTGGTCGTCAGCAACAGCAAATTTCATTGCATCTTTGCATTAAAACTGCGGTCCAAAACAA
This sequence comes from Pholiota adiposa, assembly GCA_009935795.1. Taxonomy (NCBI): domain Eukaryota; kingdom Fungi; phylum Basidiomycota; class Agaricomycetes; order Agaricales; family Strophariaceae; genus Pholiota; species Pholiota adiposa. Next base: position 47,520 of record QEYC01000242.1, on the reverse strand, counting down.
CAGCGGAGGAAGGGTTGCGGAGAAGGCATCGTCTTGCTATGTTCGTAGACATGCCTGGAGTAACTCGAAGTGCTGGCATCTGGCGCCGCCTGGGATGTGCTAGAGTTCGAAATTAGGACCAAAATAATGATGGTACAAATCACGCACTCGTTTTCAGGCAAATTGACCTGGAGGCATATCACGTCACCATCTGGGAATTTACTCCCAATGAAAGATAACTCAGGCTTCATTTGTTCAACCATACCCGGTTTGATTTTCTTTGACAGTGCGACTAATTGATTAGTTGATGCCATTGACTAAGAGCTGATTGAATCGCTTCATGGAGTTTTAATGAGCTCTGGGTGTCCAGCGCATCCATTCATTGATAACAAGTATAGGGTCGTTGACTTTGGCATTTTTTGCCATGTGAACCTTACCGGCGCCATAAAAAGACTGTTTCGACGTGTCAAAGCGACACAAATGGATCAGGATTGCGCGGAGGGTTCAGGCTGAACTGGATTGTATAAGTGACCGATTTTCTGAACGATTGTATTCGAAAATTATCTAGGTAGGATTGGCGCCGATGTCGAGATGCAGGCGCAGGTCGGTCTGCCTTGCAGCCGTGTTGTAACGAATTACTTGGACAGCTGAAGAACGACATATGTTAGAACAGGGCTGAAACATAAGTGGAATAACGACGGACTCAGCGCAGGCTCGTTCTCAGAAATGTGTGTATCTGGCCGAACTCTTGTTATGATGGTCGACGAATACGGATGGACTAATCTGATTCTGAGGAAGGCTAAAGCGATGAGCCATGCGGCTCTTGAAAGCTCTATGAGTTTCCTGCTTCAAGATGCGGCAACTTGGCAAAGGACTCCTTGCGATTGAAATTCATCTGTTTCGGGAACGACGTTGTCACTGTGGTAGGTCTGCGCAGGAGCGGTTGGTGGTCGCCGAGTCTTGGAGGTCATAGTCGGGTACTTGGGGTTTGGACTAGGACTTGTCAGAATTGTCCTTCGCTTTCGCAAGCGGTTTTGATGCGTTTGCTGCAGCTGCAGCTGCAGTAGAAGGTTACAGTATAGTTTCAGAAGGCAGTTTCACAACTTCTCTGGCTTTCTCTTGTTGCTGAAGGCGCCTGAATCAAGAAAATCAGCTTTGGTGTCGTGGGGAACAGATAACTCTTACGAAGAGGCGAGGGAACACCTTTTCGGGGGAGGGCCAAACTTGATAACCGGTGGAGGCGGTGGAGGCACATCTATTGTGTAGATGACAGATGTGATTGAAATCGTCATCATCAGGAATTGGAGGAGGGCTGGCTTAAGAGGATGCCTTTTGCAATCTCGATGTGGGGGCTTTCTACTGGTTATGGCAGAAGCAGAACGGCGAGAGCCCTTAGACATCGGCATAGCAGTAATTTGGAGGTGCTCGCTTTGCCAACTGTTGATACTGAGTCGCGCCCCGTCTTCCTGGAGAGATTCGAAAGGCGCCCGCCTTTTGTGGCTAGAAACATAAATTAACCTCATATTCACAAAATCAATAACGGTTCCACGTACATCATCTTCGCTTCTCCTTCTGTTCCTTTTCCTTTGATCACGAGGTCGTCCATACAATCAGATTTGTGTACCTGACTCTGTGGCCACCATTTCGTCGTCTTCAGATTGTTGCCCTTCCAGCCACTTTATACGCGTTGCCCTTTTCGGCGGTAATCTCTATGGCCTCCCATAATGTCTGCTCGTCATCTTCCTGGGGTATAAACTTCTGCAAAGGCGAGGATATTGAAGCCTGCGAATCTTCCGAGTCCAAAATCCCGGCGGCTCTTCTTTCGGTATCAAGACGTGCAGCAGCGCCGCCTCAAAGAAAGCAGAGCAACGAATATCTTGCTCAATTCACGGTGAAAGTCCAATTGAAGGCCCACGCGAGGACATAACGAGGAGGATGTGAAATTTAAGCGTTGAACACAGTTTGAGTATGGGAAGGGCCGCCACATCGTCCTGGTAGAGTTGCATTACGAGTGAGGGTTTCAAGTGGTGTTCGCTTGAGCTCATGCACACAGCGCGCAATTTCACCAGGATTTTTTGATCTATCCCCACGGTTCTGATGCACCGATCTGAGTCACGAATTGTTCGTACTGCTTGAAGCTGGCGCTGAAGCTTGAAGCTGAACATTGCTTGACTGCTGAATCTGCACAGAGAAAAGTACGTTCATTTCAGCCTTCTCTGTAAAAGGTGGGCCTGGGAATACATGTAAAAGCCTAATCAAAGCACTCATGTATATTCCACAGCAGCGTATTGGCAGAATATTGCTGAAAATATGCCAGCTCGACAGACCGCACGGGCTTCCCCATCTGTGCCAGCAACAATCGACAGCATTCCTGGCGAAGTTCTTAGAGAAATCTTCAAGCAATGCCTTCCCCACGAAGTGTCCTCGCCCCATGGCATAGTTCAACCGAATGCCGCAGTTGCTCCCATGCTTCTTTGTAAAATCTGTTCGGAGTGGAGAAGAACTGCACTGGCATACCAAGCGCTTTGGGTCCGTCTGACCTACTCCCTGACAATTGTATGGGACTCCTCTCCTCCCCAAGACTACTGCGTAGTTAAAGGCCAGCTCGCGTTTTTATCTTGGTGGCGCAAAAATCACGGCTCCACTCCTCCCATCCTCTGCCTCAGTGTAACGTTCCGAGGCGCGCAGGCCCCCTATGAAGAAGCAGTGCCGCTATACACGGCAGAGGCTAAGCCTCTCCTCGAATACCTCACCTCTGCACAGTGCCTCAAAACCGACGCAGCCTACTGGAACCTGTTAAGCGAATGGAACGAGTTGGGCTGCCAGATTCAGCAGCCGAACTTGCACTCCATGGCAGTTCACCATGAAGGGTATAGATGCGATGAATTTTATGATGTGGAGGAAGGCATTCGAAGCAGCTGCCCTTCCTTTCTGCGCCGCCTTTTAATTAAGGATAGCAACATTCCGATTGGTTTTGTCACTCCGGGCCACTGGCTCTTCATGACTCACATATCAATGATAGGGGTCGCCTTTTCTTTGCAGTTTTGGTTCTCCTTGACAAGAGCTGCATCCGCTCTTGAATGGGCCTCTTTCGATATCAGACAGCTAACTTCAGCTCCGACCCTTTCCCTGGAAGAACCTGCAGAACACGAGCACTCCACATTGTCCAAGCTATTCATTCATCTCCGAGAACCTCCGACTTTCTCTCTAAACCTCCTATTCCAAAATCTACTCCTTCCTTCCCTACAGACCCTATCTCTATCTTCGGATGAACCCCCCGAGAGTGAGAACAGCCACAGCTTGGTTAGGCTCCCTAGTCTGCTTAAATCAACTCCAGCCATTGCTGAAGTTAGCATCGGGCAGGGCATCCTCAGTTTCCCCAGATGTAGCTGCAGTGAATGCGCTTCTTCTTCTGCTTTCTGGGCATGCACGCCTGGGCTCCTGACTTTGAAGGTTGAGTTGCCTGATACCAGCTACTCCGACGATGCTCTGGATGAAATAGAGGCGTTCGTGGTTGGCACTTTATTTGGGGAAAACTCGCTGGGCCTATGCAGCCCCGGATGCCCAGTTCAGAACATTGTTCTGATCGATGGCTATTCATGGACAGAGCTCTTTCTGGAGATTTGGGGTTCAGCAACAGCGCGCATAGAAAGACATTCAACAACATCACAAAAAGTTTTTTTTGAAATGCTGTCAAAGCCTACAACGCTGCAGCTGGAGAGACAATGGGGCCTTATCAGTGTTTAAACAGGCAGTTGAAGGAAGTCCGATTGGAGGGTTTTCTTTTGAGTGCAGTTTACTTTATATAATGCTGTAGAACGTTTTGAATTTCACATTCTAGACTATGCTGGCTGTTACTAAGTATTAAAACTAAGCTATACTGGAGCACGCCGAAACATTGAAGAATGCGCTCGCAAATAGATGCAGGGGCCTAAATGCAGTTGTAGTCATATGAGCCAGAGTCTGAGTCGATGTCGTCTTCCTGGTGGTTAAAAGCGACCCTCTCTGTCATATAACGGCCGCACTGTCGACAGGTATAAAAGATGGCTCGGAAGATGTCCTCCGGGACCCCTGCTTCATGGCCGACGTCGTAGACATCAAGTAGCCTCAAAAAGGTTTTTTTGCCACATTCTCTAAGCAAGCTTTGGCCTCAGCATCTGTGGAGTGAAAGAAGCTGATGAGTTTTACGAGTCAGAGATGTGGCTGAGACTGAGCAAACCTTTTCTAGGACATATGTGGTAGGGTGTCGTTCTTGTAGTCATGAAGTTGTGGCACACTTGACAGGTAGAAAACAGTAGCCAAAAGTCGTCTTCTGCAAGGCCCAGTGCTGGCAACAAATCCAGGCTCTGCAATTGGGAGAAGCTTGATACCTGAGCTATAGAGGGGTCGAAGGTAGGCGCTTGGCCAACGTCCATGTGCCCGATTCACTTCTGCGGCGGGAAAGCTAAGAAGTCCCTGCATTAGCTCATGATACAGGCTGCAAACCAGAAGCAGAGCCTACTCGGGGACCAGCTCGGCGAAGCCAAATTTTTGTCCACTACGGTTGCAGGCTTTGGGCTTATTGGACCCATGAACTCGATTGCTTTGACTTGCAGTTCAGCTACTATTGCATACAGTTGTCTGAAATTAACAAGGTGCTCAGACTGCGGGCCTCAGTGAAATCTACTTACCACTAGCGAATGCATAGTCCTTCTTGTGCCTCGCATGCATGCTTCCGGATATAAGTGGACTGGCGCTTGCTTTACTCTTGCACTGGATCTGCAAGGTTGGGGAGTTTGGGGACCTAGGTCGCAGGTACAGGCCGTTCTGCCTTCTTATAACGCGGGGTTGGGGTCCAATGCCAAAAACAACGGATGAATTGATGGTGGCGAGTTCTGTAGTTTTAATGGCCGCAGGCAGGCGTTCAGGCTTGGAATCAAGCTTAGGCATCGGTGAAAAGTGAGGAACAAGGGAATTAAGAATTATAAAAGTTGTACCGCCCATGTTTTAAGTTGGGGCTTGGAGCATCTCAGCCTTCAGCAATACATAGTACGGCAAAAAAATGTAACATTGTGTCTCTCGTGAGTCGTGAAGCAGTGCAGTCATCGTCAAGACTCCCCAAAGCTTCGAAAGTCGGAGTGAACGGAGTGTTTTGGGCCCGTATACTTGCTGTCAACTGTGTATGCTTTGCTGAGAGTAATGTAGAAATCAAAGCTTGTTGCCTAGCAATGCTGACACCGGCAGCCAGCTAGTTCATTTTGGTGGTTGCAGGTTCATGGCAGTAGTCGACAGGCTACGCGGTTAGCGTGTCCAGCCGGAAATTATGAGCAGACTCGGAGTCGGAGGTCAATCTGAGACGACAAGTCGCATTTTGTAAAACAAAGGACGCTCGGGCAGAATAATGAACCGCAAGGCTGTATCTAATTTGGCTTTATGTATTTCATTATCTGGAAGAAAAATACGAAAAAGAGGACATATCGAGACAAATATTCACAAAAATATATACGTAAGAGAGGAGGCAGAGAGAGGGGATGGGAGAAAGAAATGTGTGATGTATTAATGCATAAGACATCATGCCGTCGATGCCTCAAGCACAGAGCCATATGACTAAGGGAGGAGAGGGGCTACACAAGAGAGCATGGGATGGCACGCTGGCGATCGGTTTCATAATCACGGTGCCAATCATTGAAGATGGGATGATTGAGCTTTCACTGTAGGACCTGATGACGTTGCGGGTTGACGGCGGCGATGTTGATTGCGTCTGGATTGTACGCCTGCTGACTCAGAGGCGCTGTTTGAGAGCCTGTCCGAGAGCACATTCAGAATGCGGCCAATTTCGCGAGGAGGAAGGCCTGAGAGCTTGGCCCATGCGCGATTGGAATGGCATTTGTCCTGGAAGAACTTCGACGCCAAAATGAGCGATGCCAAAAATGCGCGGCAAGGGCAGAGCAGAGGTGAAGGTAGAGAAGACGATCGAGTAGCATTCGACGAGACATTGACAGGAGTTGGCGGCTCAGCGATCAAACTAGAGATAGATGCACTATCCTCATGGACTTGCTGCATGCTATCAAAGTCGTCGGCTTCGACGTCGGTGACTCGGACTGTTTTCATTCCGACGATCGGTTCTTGATCCATACTGTCGACATCGAGAGTATTCTCCATGTCTGCAAGCTCGAGCTCGGCTTCGCGTGCGAGTTCCGCCTCGGTAGCGCGGAGGATCTTGGTCTCAGGCTGGTAATGGGCGCGAATGCCCATTTTCTCCTGCTGAAGAATCTCTGGGACCTTGGGGCGAATCGCCTCAAGGTAGGAGAGTGCAGCTTGCAGGATACTGCCCGAGGTCCTTGAGCGCTTAAGAACCTCGTGGACAAACGTTTTCATCGGGAGCAGATTGCTTTCGGAGAAGTTGAGGCGGGAAAGTGGGATTGTTGATTAGCCAGCATTACGGCTATGGGGATAGGAGGATGTGTGGCGATGATAGGCATTGACTGATGACTGGTAAGAGGGAGAGCATAGCTGAGAGCCGAGCCAATGCTGGAGCCCTTGGAAGGAGCTTTGAATACATCGGGAACATCTTGCGGGCGCCAAATTTCTGTGAGGATATTAACAGCTTGATCTGTCGTAAACCATGAACGAAAGCTCGCGGATTTGTCAGAACACGGAGGATGACGCACCAATCAAACCGGCTGCAAATTTGTGCTTATGAGTCATTGCGCTGAGATGCATCCCTGGGTGTTTGGGCAATTGGGGTGGGTGGGATTGGAGCGGGATGCGTTATTTCTTTCGCAGACAGTTTGAGCGGGCAGAGGCCTTGCGATGGTGGTGCAATTGATGAGCTAGGCGTCACGAAGCGCGACCGTTGGAGATCGAAGAGCGACACCGTAAGACTGGAAGGTTGAGTGGTAAGGCTGCAAGCGAGGTTTTTTTTACAAATTGCAGGGGGGGCCGATGAGTTGTGTTGCCGAGTGCATCGATCTTCTAGCGAAAACCGGGTTGAGTTCGGGCGAAAACAAGGATGCGATAAAGATACGTACGGCGTTGACAGATAAATTCAGATAGTCATGAAGTAAGAGTTAACAAAGGACGCGATGCAGGTGATGTGAGCAAAGAAAATCGTGTTGACGCGGACGGCAGAGGAAGGCGCGAGGGCGCCCGTCAGGGCGGCAGGTTGCTGCGGTGGGAACGGTCTGCGTGTGAGGGTTTCGCGGAGAGCGGAGTCGTCGACTGGAGCAGGGGCATGCATTGTCGCCCGATTCCATAGCGCATGTGCGGAGGAGGGAGGGGGAGGCGGGCGTCGACGGCGTCGTGAATTGTATGCAACAGTGCACCCGCAGCGGGTCTGTGAGAGCTGCGAAAACGCGGTGCAGGCTTCCGGTTTGCAGTGAGAACCGGTGCGTGGTCCGATTCCTTCCGATCCCCGCGGTAGATGGAAGTCACGTTGCTTACCTCTGTTGATTTCCCGCATGATGCGTCCTGTTGATATCCAGCACGACGCGTCAAAACCTCACGTGTAACCCTTCGATTCCCTTTATAACGTCGATCTGCAGAGGCCGCATACCCTCACCCTTACCTCATACCGCAGCTTGCTCGAATTGCCTCGCGGAGCTCCGCCGAGCAGTTCACAACGCAACGCTGCCGGGAAGCAATGTCGGCTGTGGCCGCAGACGGTGCTCACGTCGACGAAGCGCTCACACTCGAGGCGATGGCGCGCCAGCGCGCAGCTATGCCGAAGACCCCGCCAGGCGTCTTTTTCTGTGAGTGCTCCTTCGGAGGCCTTCTCGAGTTGTACCAGCCATGAGTGCTATATTTCTATATCAAATTGGGTAGTTACCCAAGTACTCGCATACGTCCTCACCGGTAGTTGCCCAGAGGGTGTTTCTCTGCTATTTTGCAGGGGATGCCGGGTCCGCCGGGGGAGAAAAATTGATGGATGGGTGAGCGGGATGATGCTCTATCCTGCCGGGGGTGCCGGGAGATGGGGCGGGTGGTGTAGCGCGCTATGGGGGGCAGCAAGCGGGGGGCGGGGGTCGAGGATGCAGCCTAACATTAACAAACAATGCAGGAAATGGCGCTCGGGGCCTCGCGCTCGCTGTAGCGCGCGGCGGGCGGCCTTTTTGAGCGGGGAAAAAAAGCGGGGATGGGGTGAGGGAATATTTTCCGATTTATTGGCACCGTTTTCGCGGGGCGGGATGGGGGCGGCGGGATGGATGCAGCGGGATGCATTCGGATGATGCTCTGTTTATAGAATCGTCAAATTTTCACGCTTTCGGGGCGCTTTTCTTATTTTTAATGTCTATATGTATTCTATTAGTCTACTTCTAAGTAATACACTAAGAAAAAGTGAGGAAAACAGACGGGAATGGCTGGATGCGCGAGCGGGCATTTGGATGACGCTCGGTCATGTTGCCGTTTTTGGAAATAGTTACCGCTTTCGGTTGCATTTTGTACTTTACTGGGAAACCTTGGGGGCCTGGTAATGGGAATATATATCATTCATTACTAGAAACTACCTAATTCACATGTATAGAGAGGGCAACTGGAGAGAGGACGATGGTGGGGCCGCACTCCCCATCCCCATTCCCCACCCGGACTGTCTGCCCTCGCCTGCCTTCGCCTCCCTGTCTCTTCGCCTCCTCGTCTCGCTGCTCCGTGACCTCCCCACCTCGCAGTCTTGTTGCTATCACCCGCCGTCGCACTCCTGCGTCTCGCGGTCTCTCCGTTTCGCCATCTCCTCACTGGTCGTCTACGCGTTCTCCGTGTCCTCGCTGTTTTCCGTCTCGCCGTCTCGCCGCCATCTCGCTGTCAAGTTGCTGCCTCGCTGGCTTACCCTTCCTCTCCATTGCTTCTCCACCGCCCTGCTCTCCCGCAGTGCACTCGCAGTCTCATTGTCTGCCCGCCATCTCGCCTCGTCATCACCAGCTGGCTCCGCCTCCTCAATTCCTCGCCCCTTCCCCACCTGCATCTTGCGCAGCACCCACCCGGGAGAGAGTAAGATTGGTCTAGGGAGGTGTCGAGGACGTACGGTTAAGGCGTTTCGCCTCGGTCGTACCTGCTCGCACTGTCCCCGCGACCCTCCTTTCCCCTCTCCCCCCGCCGCCGTCCTTCTACCTCCCAGCCTCAGCCATAGCCTCCCCCCACGCCTCGCCTCGTTCTCCAACTCTGCCTTCGCTTCCCGCACTCGCTCAACTGCGCCAATTTGCGCGCCTCACTCGCGTTCCGCCGCCGCCGGTTCAGGATGTGCGTGTTCGAAGGGAAACCCACATCCCTCGTTGGAGGGGAGGGGCCTGGTGTATCAGGAGGAGGTGGGTGGATGTGGGAAGGTGGCGACATGAGATGGCGGTGGCCGATGGAGGGTGGTGGTGGGCGACGGGGTGGGTAGAAAGCGAAATCAACCATGATCGATGGTTGATTTCTGTTTCAAGCGGAGTTTTAAATCGCTGTCTCATCGTCGACGTCGACGTCGACGATGAGCGGCCCTTGAAAGTCCATGTATTTTGATGCATTTAAGTAGATACAAATACTAAAACATATATTCTACAATGTTTAAGATATAAGTTAAATATTGACGATGTTATATAGACTTCAAGCGTGGCCGTGGTGATTTTCGTCCGTGCCGCGAAAAACCATTGTTCAAAGATTAATTTCTAGAGAGACATTCTGTATATCTATCTATCTAAAAACTGTACACATAGCTACTAGACAGCATCTTTCACAATTCTACTGTATGATTTTGGGCAGAAAGCTATTTTTTGAAATGGTACCTACATTACATTGAAAGCGAGTGAAATATGTGTTATAATTTGTGGACTAGTGTTCATTCAATGTACGTATGTATCATAAAATAGAATTGTAGACTAAAATATGGCTTCAAAACATAAGAAAATAAGAATGTACTACTACTATTCCTTATCGCAGATGTTATTTCTCTTATCGGCTGGAAATCAGCCTCGATCTCGACGTCGAGCACAACGAGCTCGAAATTGATGCGCCCGGGCCGCAGCCGCCAGCCAATTGTGTGCGTCGCGGAAATCGCCGAGACGCGAGATCAACAACGTTGAACGTGGTTGATCTTGCTCTCAACCACCACCTTCGTCGTCTCGCCGCCCCCTTCCACGCCGCGCGCTCCCCCTCGTCTGAGGGATGTAGCCGGTATCTTGGAGACACCAACTGTCTGCCCCTCTCCTCCAAGGAGGAATACGGGCCCGCTCTCTCTCTGGCAACAACCTGCACCCATGCTGCCTCTCCTCTTGCTCGCTGTAGGCCTCTTCCTCCAACGAGGGATGTGGGCCATTCTCTGGCGCCTGCTGCCCCTCTGTCGTGCACCCTGCTCGCCCTTCCCCTCCAACGAGGGATGTGGGCTGTTGATTGTTACCGCATCCCTCCCTCTTGCACGCGCCGTCTGCCCCTCCCCTTGAATGAGAGATGTCGCCTTGCGCCTCTTCGTTTGCCACCACCCCCACTATCTCCCGCTCTCTCTGCATGCACCGCCCACTGCTTGGGCAGTGCTGTCCACTTCTAATCACGGACAATGGCCACCGGCGGATGTACGAAACCAGCCGCAACGGCACAGGGCGAAGACAAAAAGGTCGACGACCGGCGACGGTGGCGGCGGGCGCGCCAACTGGCGGTGAGGCATGGATGGGAAATGGGAGGACTGGGGGCGATAGGAGAATGGGCAAAGACAAGGACGGGGGGACGAGACGAGGGCGACCGAGGCCGGACAGACAAAAGAGGCCAGATGGGGACGGGACCAGCAACGACCGACAGGTGCAGCAAGACAGCGAGGAGATTAAGAGGTGGAGGTGATGTGGAGGGCACAAAGAGAGGACAAGACGGGGGCGGCAGTGGGGAGATAGCCAACACGCGATGCAACGAGGAGACGAGAAAAGGAGTGGTACCTACCACTTTTTTTCATAAAAACACGGCAAGTCACAGCACGTCTTCAGATTATTTGCCGTCCGAATTAATGAAACGATCCTGCCGTGAAATTAATGATCACGCACACGCGACTTTTTCATATTTTGCCATGTTGCGGGATCAATTCTACTCATGCTGGCAATTTCATATTCTGCCGTGTGTATTTTCATTTCGAATTTCATATCCTGCCGTGCACATTTTCATTTATTCTTGTAGGTGCGGGCTCAAATTCTGCCGTGAGCGTGATCATTATTTTTCGCAGGTGCGCTCATTTGTTGCCATGAGCGCGCTCATTATTTCTCGTGGGTGCACTCTTTCTCAATTCTATGTGCGATCAATAAGTGCCGTGTGTGTGATCATTTATTTCTGTGTGTGGGATCATTAGGCGCTGTATGCGCGATCATTTATTTCTATGTGCATGATCATTAAGTGCTGTATGCGTGATCATTAAGTGCATGTGCGGGATCATATGCGGGATCATTTATTTCTATGTGCGTGATCATTAAGGGCCATGTGCAGGATCATATGTGCACTCATTAATTGCCACATGCGGGATCATATGTGCGCTCATTAATTGCCACATGCAGGATCATATGTGCGATCATTACTTGTTGTATGCGGGATCATTAAGCACCTTATGCGGGATCATATGCGGGATCATTAGGTGCTGTATGCGGGATCATTTATTTCTATGTGCGTGATCATTAAGCGCCATGTGCAGGATCATATGCGCACTCATTAATTGCCACATGCGGGATCATATGTGCGCTCATTAATTGCCACATGCAGGATCATATGTGCGATCATTACTTGTTGTATGCGGGATCATTAAGCACCTTATGCGGGATCATATGCGGGATCATTAGGTGCTGTATGCGGGATCATTTATTTCTATGTGCGTGATCATTAAGCGCCATGTGCAGGATCATATGCGCACTCATTAATTGCCACATGCGGGATCATATGTGCGATCATTAATTGCCACATGCAGGATCATATGTGCGATCATTACTTGTTGTATGCGGGATCATTAAGCGCCTTATGCGGGATCATATGTGGGATTATTACTTGTTGTATGCGCGGATCATTAAGCACCCTATGCGGGATTATATGCGGGATCATTACTTGTTGTATGCGGATCATTAAGTGCCATGCGGGATTATATGCGGGATCATTACTTGTTGTATGCGGGATCATTAAGTGCCTATGCGGGATTATATGCAGATCATTACTTGTTGTATGCGGGATTATTACTTGTTGTATGCGGGATCATTAAGCGCCCTATGCGGGATTATATGCGGGATCATTAAGCGCCCTATGCGGGATTATATGCGGGATTTACTTGTTGTATGCGGGATCATTAAGCAGCCATGTGCGGGATCATTATTTTCTGTATGCGTGATCATTAAGCGCCATGTGCAGGATCATTAAGTGCCATGTACAGGATCAATAAGCGCCATGTGCGGATCATTAAGCGCTGTGTACAGGATCATTAAGCGCTGTGTGAGGATCATATGCATGATCATTACTTGTTGTATGCGGGATCATTAAGCGCCATGTGCGGGATCATTATTTTCTGTATGCGTGATCATTAAGCGCCATGTGCGGGATTTATTTTTTCTGTGTGCGGGATCATTATTTGCTGTATGCATGATCATTAAATGCTGTGTGCGATATCATTTCTGTCCTGGATATATCACATGAGCTTATATCACATGACTAGGGGGTGGGAACTGCTAAAAATAGCTAATATCTATTATTGGTATGGGGTGCATATGGGTTGCTGTCCTGCATCCTTGGGTAGATATAGGACTATTATATATCATTAGAAGCGTATTTTTGAGCTGAATCCATCTGTAAAGGTTTCATGGTTCCAGCATCACTGGCTGCTGAGATAATAGCAAAATACTGTGTTCTTTAAATAGAAATAGCGTAAATCATGAATTTCTCAGCGCCCAGCAGTATTTTCCCACGATCTAAATTGAAACCTGTACTTCAAATGCATATCTATAAGATCAAATTGAATCATGCTTATCGGATTGCTACTGCTTATGCAATACCCTTATCAAAATATAAATTGATTAGGCTCTAGCGCCTGCAATAATTGGAATATTAAATAATCTAAATTGGCCCTTTTTAAGCTCATGCTACTCTTTTAGATCCCCAAGTAACTAATTGAACTCAGAACTTTACCTAATCTCATCCCGCAAGAAATGTCGCAATATCTACGCTGCTCTACCGATTGATGTACATGAAATTTTGATGTGCTGTCAATGTAGGTATCCATAAAAGGTTATTTAGAATCCATATTTTTAGTTTGCAGGATATTACCATACCTCCAATATAGCTAACTCAGAATCACCTCTCTGAGCAGTTGTTCAAGTACCTATATGCATACCTAACCACTTTGCTCAATTCTGTAAGGTGCCAACCTTAGACAACTTGAGGATATTGTAATCTGAGCTTTACTTTAATGATATTATATTCCTGGGCTCTTTGATTCATACACCTATCTCACATAACAGAGAAAGTGGGTAAGTATGCATATAGGTACTTCGAACAACTGCTCAGAGAGGTGATTCTGAGTTAGCTATATTGGAGGTATGGTAATATCCTGCAAACTAAAAATATGGATTCTAAATAACCTTTTATGGATACCTACATTGACAGCACATCAAAATTTCATGTACATCAATCGGTAGAGCAGCGTAGATATTGACATTTCTTGCGGGATGAGATTAGGTAAAGTTCTGAGTTCAATTAGTTACTTGGGGATCTAAAAGAGTAGCATGAGCTTAAAAAGGGCCAATTTAGATTATTTCAATATTCCAATTATTGCAGGCGCTAGAGCCTAATCAATTTATATTTTGATAAGGGTATTGCATAAGCAGTAGCAATCCGATAAGCATGATTCCAATTTGATCTTATAGATATGCATTTGAAGTACAGGTTTCAATTTAGATCGTGGGAAAATACTGCTGGGCGCTGAGAAATTCATGATTTACGCTATTTCTATTTAAAGAACACAGTATTTTGCTATTATCTCAGCAGCCAGTGATGCTGGAACCATGAAACCTTTACAGATGGATTCAGCTCAAAAATACGCTTCTAATGATATATAATAGTCCTATATCTACCAAGGATGCAGGACAGCAACCCATATGCACCCCATACCAATAATAGATATTAGCTATTTTTAGCAGTTCCCACCCCCCTAGTCATGTGATATAACCTCATGTGATATATCCAGGACAGAAATGATATCGCACACAGCATTTAATGATCATGCATACAGCAAATAATGATCCCGCACACAGAAATAAATAATCCCGCACATGGCGCTTAATGATCACGCATACAGAAAATAATGATCCCGCACATGGCGCTTAATGATCCCGCATACAACAAGTAATGATCATGCATATGATCCCTCACACAGCGCTTAATGATCCTGTACACAGCGCTTAATGATCCTGCACATGGCGCTTATTGATCCTGTACATGGCACTTAATGATCCTGCACATGGCGCTTAATGATCACGCATACAGAAAATAATGATCCCGCACATGGTGCTTAATGATCCCGCATACAACAAGTAATGATCCCGCATATAATCCCGCATAGGGCGCTTAATGATCCCGCATATAATCCCGCATAGGGCGCTTAATGATCCCGCATACAACAAGTAATAATCCCGCATACAACAAGTAATGATCCTGCATATAATCCCGCATAGGGCACTTAATGATCCCGCATACAACAAGTAATGATCCCGCATATAATCCCGCATAGGGCACTTAATGATCCCGCATACAACAAGTAATGATCCCGCATATAATCCCGCATAGGGTGCTTAATGATCCCGCATACAACAAGTAATAATCCCACATATGATCCCGCATAAGGCGCTTAATGATCCCGCATACAACAAGTAATGATCGCACATATGATCCTGCATGTGGCAATTAATGAGCGCACATATGATCCCGCATGTGGCAATTAATGAGTGCACATATGATCCTGCACATGGCCCTTAATGATCACGCACATAGAAATAAATGATCCCGCATATGATCCCGCACATGGCACTTAATGATCACGCATACAGCACTTAATGATCATGCACATAGAAATAAATGATCGCGCATACAGCGCCTAATGATCCCACACACAGAAATAAATGATCACACACACGGCACTTATTGATCGCACATAGAATTGAGAAAGAGTGCACCCACGAGAAATAATGAGCGCGCTCATGGCAACAAATGAGCGCACCTGCGAAAAATAATGATCACGCTCACGGCAGAATTTGAGCCCGCACCTACAAGAATAAATGAAAATGTGCACGGCAGGATATGAAATTCGAAATGAAAATACACACGGCAGAATATGAAATTGCCAGCATGAGTAGAATTGATCCCGCAACATGGCAAAATATGAAAAAGTCGCCGTGTGCGTGATCATTAATTTCACGGCAGGATCGTTTCATTAATTCGGACGGCAAATAATCTGAAGACGTGCTGTGACTTGCCATGTTTTTATGAAAAAAAGTGGTAGGCACTAGTGAGAAAAGAGGGAAAGTGCCGCGACGGCGAGAGAGCGAGGCCGCCGACAGACAAGGATACCGCGAGATGGTCGCCGGACATTAAGGCGACGGGGAGGGGATAGAGAGATGCGGATGAGGGAAGCAGATGGCCAGACAGCGTGGCGGCGGAGACGATGACGCGGACAGGAAGCGAGGTGACGGTGAGGCGACGAGGTGAGTAGACAACGACCAGACGGGCATGCGACACGACGGGATGCAGAGGCAACGAGGAGCCGGCAACAGGGAGGCGAGCGGACGGCCAGAAAGCGGGCAAGGGCAGACAGCGGCAAGGGCAGGAGCGCGACCACAGCGCCGACATTGTCCTCTCCCAGTCGCCTTTCTTATACATTAAAATGACATTGTATGTAGATTAAGTAGATTTTGAGCAATAAATTAGACACGCATCCACACCCAGGCCCCAAGGTTTCCCAGTAAAGTACAAAATGCAACCGAAAGCGGTAACTATTTCCAAAAACGGCAACATGACCGAGCGTCATCCAAATGCCCGCTCGCGCATCCAGCCATTCCCGTCTGTTTTCCTCACTTTTTCTTAGTGTATTACTTAGAAGTAGACTAATAGAATACATATAGACATTAAAAATAAGAAAAGCGCCCCGAAAGCGTGAAAATTTGACGATTCTATAAACAGAGCGTCATCCGAATGCATCCCGCTGCATCCATCCCGCCGCCCCCATCCCGCCCCGCGAAAACGGTGCCAATAAATCGGAAAATATTCCCTCACCCCATCCCCGCTTTTTCCCCGCTCAAAAAGGCCGCCCGCCGCGCGCTACAGCGAGCGCGAGGCCCCGAGCGCCATTTCCTGCATTGTTTGTTAATGTTAGGCTGCATCCTCGACCCCCGCCCCCCGCTCGCTGCCCCCCATAGCGCGCTACACCACCCGCCCCATCTCCCGGCACCCCCGGCAGGATAGAGCATCATCCCGCTCACCCATCCATCAATTTTTCTCCCCCGGCGGACCCGGCATCCCCTGCAAAATAGCAGAGAAACACCCTCTGGGCAACTACCGGTGAGGACGTATGCGAGTACTTGGGTAACTACCCACCTTTCATGTATGAATATAGCTGCTACAGGTGGTTGTACCTCGAAGAGGCAACCGCGCTCGGCGTCGATACGCACACCGACGAAGCCGACTCAACGGACCTCAGCATGTTTGACTGTCCGCAACTCGACGACCTGCTGCAGCGAATTGAAGCAGCTGCCCCGCCGACGGATGGCACCGAGAAAACGCCCCCTGCAACACCCAAGGTGCAGACCGACGCCGTAGCGCATCCCGAACGCCCGACGCTTGCCCGACGCTCGCCCCCTGCGACTGTCACTGTGCCAATGCCTCGTCAGGAAGCTGCGCCGCCTTCTCGTCCTCAACGCAAGCTACGAGCACAGGCGGCACCTCCGCCTCCTCTGAAAGACACCTCGCTCGCGGCAGAGCCCAAACGCCGTGCACGAACGCGGTCAGCGCCTGCCCCGCCTCGGACAGGCGACCAAAGGGCTGTTCCTCCTTCTGACGACTCGCCGAGCATGCGCCCGAAGCACCGCATAAGAGCGCAGGCAGCACCCGCCTCCGCTAATCCAGCCAACGTCGCTGTACACCCTCAGCCTCAAAAACGAGGGCGATTGGTGCATGCCCTTCCTCCGTCCGACGACTGGCCCGCCATGCACCCAAAATGCCAGACTCGAGGGCAGTCGGCGCCTGCGCCTCCGAGAGATACCGCGGAACATTTCTCTCAACCGAACACGCGCTCAAGAGGCCGTGCAGCAGCCGCAGTGCGCAAGAAGCGCCATGCAGATGATGAAGCGGACTCCACCCCTCCTGCGAAGCGCCAAAAGGAGTACTTGCAGCAGCCTGGAGATGGCTCAAGGTGGTCGGAGTAGGTCATCAGCTTCGCCTCGTTTAGACGCTTGACTAACAGGCGAGCGCATGAAATTTTTTCAGAGTTCAACTCAAGGCACCGACTCGCACCGCGGGTTCGAGCCGAACACAGCTACCGAGCCTGAGGGCGCAGGCCAGCGGCATTGCGCCTCGTGCATCCGGGTCGGGCAAACTGCAGACCAGGCGCGGCAAAAACTCCTCTGCCTCTCGCCCGCGCAGAGGCCAAGGGCGAAAGGATACGGCCGACGGAAAGGCGGTAGTGACGGACGACAGTCGACTTCGCGACAAGTGGATGGACCGGAGCCAGGTGTTCCGCACAGATGACTACTCAATCCTAGTTAAGGGCTCCGTCTCGTCAACCGGATGGCATGGGCGGAGGCCCCCTCCCCTAGCAAGGGCGGAAATAAGGACGGCGTACTTCAACAACTCGATACTCGAGACGCTCAAAACTTTCTTCCCCATCTACACGGATGGGTAAGGTTTTTTTTATTCATTCCATGACACGAATAATGACAATTTAATCCCAGACTTCGCCCAACAATTCTGCTGGGCTCTGACTGGCGATGCTTTTATATCAGTCCACGGTCGCAAAATGGCTGCAAGACCGTGAAGCTGAGTTCCACGTTGCCACTCGGAAGCTGCTCGCGCCGTCTCTTGCATTCGCCGGAAGTCCAGGCGTCGGGCTCTGCTGGGGAGAGAGGGCCGCACTTCGCCTGTATCATTGGGCACCATCGTCAGTATTTAAAAGTAAGCGCTCCTTTATCCACTTGCTTCACCTGCTGAGCTCGGCGCCCCATTGCAGGCCCCTGCACTTACTCGCTGGCATATCGAGAATGAAGATCGGGTCACTGAGTTTCTACAAACGCCCATCATCATCAGCCTGAAGTGTGTACACCTTTCCCCTACAAAGTGCCCTGCGGCTAAGCCGCTGTTTTTAGCAAATGGGTATCTTCAATAGTGAAGCTGATTTTTCCTGGAATCGCAGAAAGATTCTTGAAATCTGCGAAATGGCATGAGGAGCGATACCGGATTCGTCCATATTTTGGCCTCTTTTGGAATTTTTGTCTGAATGGAATGTTTGATGACCAAAAGCGCATACACTGCGCACCTCATGCAGACTCGAAGAATATAGTAGGAGTATGTGTGCTTGTCATATACCAACTTCCGGGTAAGCCGTTGCACCTCTTCGAGTATTCATTTGCTCATTAGGCCCCTAGGTAAGAAGTTCAATCACTCAAAGCGCTCCTGGCTCGTTCTTTGGGAGGCAGGGGCAGCAATTCAGATGCGACCATGGACAATGGTGGCCTATCCCTCCTCCCTTCTATATCACTTTAACATTGATATTAAAGGTCGGCCTTTTATGCAGCTCTGCCAGTCGGCTATCTCATGTTTTTTATAAAGATTTCAAATTTGTGACTACTGAAGGCGACGAGAGGCCTACTCCAGAGAACTCAACTCCAGTCCAGGAAGGAGATGAGGAGGGCAGAGGGAGTATTGTGTATTTCAATCAGGCATCCATGTACCAATCATCAGAAACTGGCTGCGCAACGCTCAAGGAGGCAGCCAGAAAGGGAGTGGATTGCAAGGCTAACTATCCCTCCTCTGTTGAAGAGGCACTTCTGAATTTTGGACATTATCAAGTAGTTGACCCAGAGTGCTCTGACTGAGTAGAATAGACATGCACATAGAAAACAGATGGATTAATCTCGTCCCATTCTTTTTTTGCTTTCTTGCCTGTGCCGACCAATTAAGATCATGTGATACATAGTGTGCACTTTATTTGAATCTAAGTTCAAGTTGACGTTGTTTAGCTTAAACTTCGCCTACTACTTCATCAGTTGTCCAACCTCTGCTCCCCTCTTTGATGTGGAAAATCTCCGACTGGAATGCAACTCCTTGATTCTATCTCCCAGTAGAAAATATGCAGAATGTACAGACTCATCTGCAGTGTTCGGGCTGCGGTCGCAGCTTTGCTCAACTGAATGCCTTCAGCAACCACACCGGCAGCTGTCAACCTCAGAAAAAAAGAATGGCAAGCGCTCTGGAAGCTGCCCAGGAGAAATACAGAATAAAAAAGGCACGCCTTAATGGCACTGGTGCTGAGCGCAGCGTGCCCCAGGAAAATGGATCCTCTGTCGAACTGCACGAAGCAGCCGCGGTGAGTGCTTTCTACATATTTTTATACGAACACTCGCTGAGCTCTGTATAAACCTGAAGGTGGAGCCACCTGTGCCAAGCATTGCTTTGGTTGAGGCCCTGTCAGAGGCAGACAACTTGCTCTCTATCGCACAGCGCCACACCCGCCGGCAAAACCGCCGCCTTCCCCTGCGCTACCGAAACGATCCACCAACTGCCCTTCCCAGCCTTCCACCCCCTTCAACTGAGTCCCTACAGCATGCAGCCACCCCACTGCCCTATGTCCCCAGTGCACTCACTGCTGGGCCAGCGAGGCAAATCCTGAAATCTCCGCGCAATGCGCTAGGCCTATTCCGACAGTACTTTGCAACATCTTTCCCCGCCCATGATCCCGAAGCAGAAATAGAACTTACCGACATATCGGAGGCAGTCTCTGATGGAGTTGATGAAGCCATCTGCACCCCCGCTTCCCTCTTTCAGCCGTATCCTAACCAAAATGCATTCCTTTTGGGGGAGTGGTACTGGAATGGCAGTGCACAGAAGACAAAGGAGGACTTTAAGAAGCTCATGGACATCATTTGCGCTGAATCTTTTAACCCTGCAGACCTTAGAGATATTTCATGGGACTCTCTCAATGAATGCCTAGGAGAGTGCACGGATGCGGAGGGCATGTGGCAGGATGAACCGGATGCAGGATGGATGGAAACATCAATTACCCTATCCATTCCTTTTCCAAAATATCAGAATTCAAAAAATGCGGGCCTCCACGACTTTACTTTTCCTCCTTTTCGCCATCGAAGCATCCTGTCAGTGTTGAAGGAGAAGATGGCAAACCCTCACGACTTTAAACACTTCCATTTGGAGCCCTATGAACTATGCTGGAAACGAGGAGCTGCACTTGAAAATGAGTCCATACGGGTCCATGGAGAGCTATACACGTCGCCTGCCTTTCTTGAAGCACATGAGGAAATTCAAGCATCCGCTGGAGAACCAGGGTGCTCTTTGCCTCGCGTACTAATAGGCCTCATGTTTGGCTCTGACGCCACCCATCTCACATCTTTTGGAAGCGCCTCTCTGTACCCTTGCTATATGTACTTTGGCAATGAGTCAAAGTATAGAAGGTGTAAGCCGACTTGTCACCTCTGCAACCATATAGCTTACTTCAACAAGGTATGTCTTGCACCGCACAGAGAGAAGTAAAGCCTGACAAGTCATAAACTCAGCTTCCTCCAGCCTTTAAGGACTTTGCAGCATCAAAGTCCAGCGAGAAAGGCCCGAGTGTCAAATTTACAGCGCATTGCCAACGAGAGCTCCTCCACGCTCAGTGGAACATACTACTTGATGATGAATTTCTGGAGGCTTATGAACACGGCGTGGTGATAGAGTGCTGTGATGGAATAAAAAGACGTTTCTACTTGAGAATCTTCACCTACTCTGCAGATTATCCAGAGAAGTACCTCACCTACTTCATCTTCTAGTTTCTATTCTTACGCAGATGTGATCCAGAGTTGCTCTCAGCAGCATCAGAAATATGGGGGCTTGCCCCTGCCCTAGATGCACCACCCCTAAAACCAAGCTGCATTTGCTAGGAACCGCAAAAGATAAGGCTCAAAGATCGAGCCTGGCCAGAGTGGACAACAAGAAGTATAGGGATCTGGTTGAAAAAGCTCGCAAGAGGATTTACAATTTGAATGAAATGGTCAATAGTGCACCCATTGAAAGGCTGCTCAAGCCTGAGTCTCTGGTCCCGACTAAAGTAGGCCCCTTTCAAAAGGCTATTGCTTTAAACTTTTAGGCTGACTGTACACTTTCCAGAATGCCTTCTCAGAGAAACTTTCTCGCTTCGGTTTCAACCTCTTTTCTGTCTTTGTGGTTGATTTTATGCATGAAATTGAACTAGGAGTTTGGAAAAAACTATTCATGCACCTTCTCAGAATTCTGGAATGCGTTCAGGTAAAAGGCATAAACAGTATGGATGAAAGGTATGGTTCTATTTATTACAACAATGGAGGGCGCTCATTGCCTTATTGAATAGGTTTCGTCAAGTACCTACATTCGGCGCGATTCTATAAGGCGCTTTTCAAACAGCGTCTCTGAATTGAAGAAACTTGGTGCAAGAGATTATGAAAATCTTCTTCAGGTCAGCCAGATCATCCTATATCCTGCATCTTGGTTAACTTCATTTTCAATTATAGTGTTCAATTCCCGTTTTTGAGGGTCTATTAAAGGACCAGCAGCACAGCGAGTTTCTATTGGACCTACTTTTCACCTTCGCTCATTGGCACTCTTTGGCCAAGCTGCGACAGCATACTGATTTATCACTGGATGTCCTCGAGTCAACTACAATTGCACTAGGAAAGGCGCTGAGAGACTTTCAAACAGAGATTTGCCCAGCTTATAGCACAAAAGAGCTGAAACGTGAAGCTGCTGCCCGCGAGAGACAGGCAGCCAAAGACTCTGCGGCGAATGATTCCGCCTCTAGGGATGCAGCCACAGCTGCAGCATTAGACCCCACTTCGAATGCAGAGGCTGCGTCCTCATCATCATCTGCAACTTTACTGAAAGCTACAAAATCCACAAGACCAACAGTCATAGGCAGGAGAAAAAAGGATATTAGTCTCAACACATACAAAGACCATTCACTGGGCGACTATGTGGAGACCATCCGAAGAACTGGAACAGTTGATTCATACTCAACTGAGGCAGTAAGCGGTTCTATTACTATTTCTTCCTTGTATGCTTATTTGAATAACAGATGGAGCTTGAACACCGCTCTCCTAAGTCACGCTATCTTCGGACCAGCCGCAAAAAGTTTGAAAAACAGCTGTCTCAGATCGAGCGACGCCAGTCACGCATTCGTCGAATCCGGCAGAAATTTGCGGAGAAGAACAGAGTTCAGACTACATTCAACCGAGAGAAGGGACCTGAGTCATCAGTCTGCGGTTACCATATTGGAAAGACTCAGAATCACCCAGTTGATCTACTGGCTTTTGCCCAAGAAAGCTTATGTGATCCTGCTGCGAAGGTGCTGTGCACGCATTTTTGCCACCCGTCCAAATATCTAATTCGAACTCTAGGATTTTGTCAAGAAGTTGAAGACACACCTCCTTCCCCGAATTCAAGCAAGGCTAGGACTGCCCACGGAAACGGAAGGTAACAGCCATAGTCCAGCAGCGCAGGACTCAGTTCTGTTTAAAGACAACCGAGCCTACAATCATAAGCTGGCCCGTTTCTATCATACGACTTACGATGTCCGTCGTGCAGAGGATGTCATAAACCCAAGGACGTCCCATAACAACATTATGTTGCTTTCTGATCTTGAATTGGACAACGCTGGAAGCCCGTCAGATATACCGCTTGTGCATCCCTTTCTCTATGCTCGAGTAATCGGCATATACCATGTAAACGCAGTTTATACTGGACCAGGTATGAAGGGCTATGAGGCCATGCACTTTGATTTTCTCCATGTTCGCTGGTTTCAACTCACCTCTCACTCTGGATGGGAATCAAAACGCCTTGATCGTCTGTCATTTCAAAAATGACAGATGAAAATGCATTTGGCTTTTTGGACCCAAGCCTCGTCCTTCGGGGCTGCCACCTCATCCCGCAGTTCCACTTGAAAAAATGTGATTCCAGCAAACTTGGATTGTCACCTATGTCATGGGATGATAAGGACTGGCAGAGTTACTACGTTAATAGGTGCATTAGAGCTTAGTTTTTCTGATCTCTTTCTGCTTTACTGACAAACGTTTAGATTTGCCGACCGCATATGACCATGAGATACCACTGGGGACTAGGCATCGGCCATGCCTACTCACATGAATTCGATATTCGCTCCCAACAGCACCTAATCACACCCCCTCTGTACGACGCAGAGGTGACTGGCCCAGAGGGTCTCGTTTCGTTGCCCACTGTTGTGACTCTTGAAGGAGGCGATGAAGAAACTTTTCATGCAGACGGCCTTGAGCAAGGACTTGACAACCACACCTCTGATGACCCAGATACAGACTATGCCAGTCAAAACTCAGACTTTAGCGAGGAAGAAGAAAGTGATTCCGAGGGCAGTGAGGGTTCAGACGATGAATACATTGAATTGAACGACACCTACTCCTAGCGTTTGAGGTCAGAGGCAGTGTCTTGCCATTCCATCCTTTATTTTCACTACCTGCATGAGTCAACTACATATATTCCCTTCGATACCCCCTTTTCTATTTCAAAATGACTCCACCCATCCGTTGAACCGTCTTCTGACTCTTCTCGCAATCTCTTCGAATATTAGTTCGGAATGGGGCCCGGGCGTCGGTCATCCAAGCCTACCCTTCAATTTGGTCCTCTTCCTATTTACCACTCCCTTATCATATAAAAAAACCTTCAGATACCAAAGGACTAAGCAGTGGTAGTAAGTGCGAATGATCTGCCTCTACTACAGAGTCTACGAGACACCGGACTACTGATGTGCCGAGCTTCGGAGGTTTAGTCGGAGCTTCAATTTGGCGTGATACGAACACACACGCCTTGTCCAGTTGAACACGACTAATGACCATATTCATGCCCACCCTCCCCCTGCTCTCCCTCCAGCCCAAGCCACAGCTCACTGCCTCATGCTAGCATGCGATTAACGAGCGATTAGCTGAGTGACGACAACGCGCAAACACAAGAGAGTCAGTACTACTGACATTAGGGAGGCGGGATGAAGGAAAGACGGGACGACGCATCGACATCATCCTGCCATAGGTGCATCCCCACTCCATCCTATACCTTTCGACTAGACTAAATCATTTCCCCAGCCCACCCTGGTAATGTCTGCTCACATCCACTGCCACATCATCACGATGGGCAGCCGCCGATCAATGCAACAGGCGCCCTGGCCATCCCTCCACGCCTCTCGGGTACGACAGAGCGCAACTCAGCAAGACTGAAAGTGGATAGACAAGTGCAGGTTGCTCACCTTTTGCGTCCACCTCGCGTCCACCTTCCGTTGCTCCTTGCCATGCACACCGCCCGCCGACGATCACCGCAAAGAAAACACTGAACGAAGACAATACGAGAGCGCGGACACGAATGCGGTCCCGTCATAGGTATGTTTCATTCTTTGTCCGACTTTCCATGAGGTGCTAACATGTTACATGTGCTCCTACTGCTACACATCAGACTCACGACATATGTACACGTATCGCATTGCTGGCATACAGTCAGGACATTGTCTCCTGCTCCATATCCTCAAGCTCATTCCCTTCCATTAGCCAAACTCTCTGTCCAATGCCCGCCATGAACTTCCCACTCCCCCTGATCCTCATACCATCTACACGTGCAATGAGGCCTGCAGTATGCAGTCTCTGCGGCGTGGAGATGCAAAAAGGCATCCTCCGCGCAGACTCCTTCGCACTACTAGCAGTAGGCCAGCAGCTCTACCCTGCAGGTGGCATGACAGCACAACGTTCTGGAAAATGACTGATGGGCGCTGAGTGTCTGAGCAAACATCCCCTGCCATCTCACACTTTTTCTTCCAGACTATGTCAGAACTGCTCCCCTCTTCGCCTCTGATTCAAAGCATCCCTCCATCTGGACAGTGGTGTTTGCCACTCCGGCGATGGTGGTGTGGAAAAGGCTGAGAGTGATAGCGGTCATCTTCAAATCCCTCATCACGATTCGACTTGAGATGTGCCAAGAGGTTCAATTCAGTGTATGGACGATGTTCAGAAATTGCCAGCTCTTTTTTATGCAAGCCATGTAGTATTTTTTTTTTCAGCCGGCTGCCATGGCCCTTCAAGGAGGTTCATCAGCGCCCTCAAGAAGCATGGCTCTGGATACTCAGCGCACAATAATTCTGTTCAGAATACCAGCGGCCGCAATTCTTCAAGGACGCTGATCAGCGCCCTCAAGAGGCGTGGCTCTGGATACTCAGCGCACAATAATTCTGTTCAGAATACCAGCGGCTGCAATTCTTCAAGGACGCTGATCAGCGCCCTCAAGAAGCGTGGCTCTGGATATTCAGCGCACAATAATTTTATTCAGAATGCCAGCCGCTGCAATTCTTCAAGGACGCTGCAACAGGCTGTCGAAGAATTATGGCTCTTTGCCAAAAAAGCCAATGCTTGAAGTGGTTTCTCGTGTTATTTTATGGCGTTGTTTTTACCTCCAAGGAAGAGAGCAAAAGATCTTCCACAGGATGACAGGCTTCAAAGTGGTCAACTCATATTTTGAAGTATTTTCCAAAATCACCAGTACAAATAGTGATGACTAATTCTCAATTCTACACAGTCATACCGGCGAGCCCCCGTTTTCCCGATGACTATACGGTCTCGTAAGTCATTTGCAATCCCTATACGTGTGGTTCCCGGAACCCGGTAACGTTTAGCGAGTTGCTGGAGCAGTTCTCGTGAGAACTCTCCATCGTCTCTCCCATTTATTCTGGGGGAGTATTCCTGTTTAATTATCGGAGATGGTACATCTCGGGCATATCTAACTGAAGGATTATTGTTCTGTATATTTGGAACATAATTATCCTTATTTATTACATCTCGCAGTTGAGAATTCATTCTGTTAATTAATCCAGAATTGATTGAAATTGCCTCGGTGTCCTGCGATCCGACGTACGATGCAGGCGCTTGTTTAGTTCCCACGTCTTCGAGAGCTTCGCCGTCATCTTCATTGTCCCTTGCTGACATCTCAAGAGCTCGATTGATTGGTGTCCGAGGACTTGGTGCATGAATTTCACCATTCTCGGAAGCGTGATCACACTCTCCTCGCAAGATTTGAATGTAATTATCCGGTGTAGAAATATACTGATGAGGCTCAGTTTGTCTATTTCTATTGGTTACTGCCATATATATTTTTACGGCCAAGATGATGCGTCTCATTACTGAGGAAATGTATTCCTCATCATCTGCGCGGCCAGCAAGCTGACCACGCGCGTCGCGCGCTGATGCCGTGCTCGATATAGCTTCACGAACTAATTCTGAACGTCTATTAATAGGGACTTCCAATTCCGTGAAGTCCTCCCAGAACAGAATAATCCTGTTCGCGAGCAGTGTATCCAACGGAACGACGGGATACCGCTCGCCCAGCCCGTTACGCTGCATTTCGCCATTGGCGCCCACGCGGCTACCGCGTCTAGACTCCGGCCACTCGGGTGTAATCACCGACCCGGTCCGATCGGACATACCAGAGTTGCGCTCGGCGTTCCTTGGTGTGCTTGGCACCTCCTCGGAGGGAGTGCTGTAGACACTCCCCGCTCTTGCCTGGGGAGTGGGTGTCTGTGTGGTGCGTCGACTCTCGTTTGACATGTCTGACACTCCGTGGCCAACTCGGGTCTCGAGACCTTGCTCAGTTGGCGTGTCCGCTGTCTGTTCTTGTTCCTGTGCTTCACGCAGGGACTGGAACATGTACATAGGACTTGTTCTATTCCCACTAGACGACATTAGGTCAATCTTATGTGAAAATTTTTTGTTAAACTTTTTATTGTTCTTTTTCTCTGGTAATCACAACTAGCAATATTGTTGTGGTTCAAAAAAGTGAAACGTTGTCCGTTTCTTTAGATAGCAAGTCCTTAATCACACCCAATAGAACCAGCCAACACGTATATTGGTAGTACTAAGATGGGGGTGATAAAATAAGAACTAAGGAAAGAGAGAGCGGACGCGGGCCTCTTATACGATGAGGACCCGCGCGTACGTAAGCTTGTTTACACTACGCGCCCGTTACAGTAAACGTCACATTTCCTGATTTTTTGGCTGGTTTACAACGGGTAAAGGAACTCAGTTTTACTGCGTAAAAGCCTCGTAATTGGGATGTTGACGTTCACAATTAAAGTCTGCAGACGAGGAAGGGTGACCATAGGGGCGTGATATTCGCTGGGCTCCAATTCTCCACTTATATCAAAGATTCGGAAGGAACCCCATTGGAGATTCAGCAGTCCACGAATGAGCGAAAGCCAAACATTAGGTCTCATAGAGACGAGCTTCAGCGTGAGGTGAGTAAGTTCGGACCAATTGACGGAGGCTTTTATCCCCCCATGGCAAATAGATAGCCGTCGCAGTTCGGAAGGGATACGAATCTTCCAGGGCGTGACGAGTATTGTAGGATCATCGCCGTCATCGTCATTCTGCCCACAATCATCAGGAAAAACACCCTTTCTCCAGGAGCCACCCAGGTAATATGCAACTTTCACAAAGACATACAAGGACATCCAGATACTCCAGGGAGGCTCTAGATCTCACTTGAATATCTCTGTAATTTTTTAATATTTCTACAGTGTCTCCAAATGTCTTTCTAAGTCTTGCTTTATCTTTGCAATATTCCAGAGTGGTCAGAGGCACTCAAGAGTCTTTGAAAAGAATTGAGCATTTCTAAGTTGTCTCTAAGGGCTATAGCAGATCTTTTCTTCTGTAAATGTGCATTTGAGAAGCATATTCCAATTAAATATATCAATACTATAAACATATCACTAATCCAATTGAAAACAGAGATCTTATTTACAGATTATACATTTGGAAGCACCCTACCTGCGCGCACACCACGCACCCCATATATGCGGCACTCGCGAATACTCACCTTGTTCCCGGCCAGTGAGCGCCGTCGCTTCTCGTATGCGCATCATGCAGGGCCATTGGTATGCTCATCAGCCGTGCTCGCGCGCATTTGCTGCCATCCTGGCGCTTGGAGTCAATTTTAATGGAGTGGGCGGCATTGAACAGACACCTACGCTGTCAATGTCAGCAATGGGGAGGTGAAGGAAGGGGATTTACCTGGGGGCGATGCAGAGCTGTCACTGTGTCAATTAGCTGGCAGCGCCATCATTGCAGCAATCCTCAGCATCCGTGCTGCGCCTTGTTTTTGACCCAGCTGGTATGCTGCCAGTAGGTTGCGCGTCATCGACGCCGACCCCAAAGGCCTGCACTCATCTCCTAGTCGCGGCTCCACCCAGGGTGCGGCTGGGCACTGGAGGAGGCGAGAGGAAGAGAGGGTGGGAGGGGCCAGGCGGCCAGTCCGTGAGCGGGCGGGGACGAGAACAGAGGCTTCCAGGGGATGAGAAGGCGGCTGCGGGGAAGTGGAAAAGGGGTGAGCGGCGGATACACGCGACAATGTGGTTGCAGACTCACCTGTGGAGGGAGTGACGACGCCACGTCACTCCCTCGTTCCCTCGCTCTCACTCCTTCGAATCGCAGGCCGGCATTGGAGGCAGCTGCGCGAGGCGGATGGACGGCCAGTGGTCGAGTCGGAGGCGCTGCTGTTTGTCGTAGAGGGCGGCGGCAGCAGCGGCGGTGGGTGGAAGGGACTGAAGTGTTGAAACGTTCAAGTCCAACCATCAATTGCTTGTTGACGGTTGGACTTGAACGTTTCACCGTTCCACTACCATTCCCGCCACGTCTACATGCCGCCGTCGCCCCCACGCTGCCCCCAGCACTCAAGACCGATGGAAAGGGGATGGAGAAAGGCAAGGGAAGGCCCGAGTAAGCAGGAGATCCACCAGGTGCGCCCTCACAGCGTCCCCCAGCGCATGCCCCACTGACTCCCTCATTCCCTCCACAGCCCGCCGGCGTCCTCACCACCTCGCGCATATTAGGGGCCTCAAGCACCCGTCCATGCATACCATGGCCCGTGAACACCCCCTCTCATTGCCCTCGAACGTCTCCGCAGTCGCAACGCCTCCGTCACACCCCCGCCACCTCGTTCACCCGCCCCTCCATCGCGTCGGTCGTGCGGCTGAAGCGCACGTCGTAGCCCTCCAGCTGTGACGACAATGATTGAAATGAGAGGCCAGCTACACCAACCCCTATGCATCGCACTGGCTGTGGCAGGACAGGGGAGGGGGATGACGTGTCAGTCGGTTCGTCCCTTCCCCCCATTCGAGTATGATGCCCATCTCACCCCTCGTTGCAGCCCACCCACCTCCGTTATGCTCACCCTGCCCCTCTCTGTACACGCCTGCCGCCGCCCGCACTCTGATACCCGCATCCGCGGGAATCTCAGAGGGTGAACCGTGGCGAGCATTCACGCGGGGAGTGTGTCTGCCACAAACGGTGGTGGACTAACAGGGGGCACGAGCGCCGTGCAATGCGAGAAACCCAGGGAGTCGGGACCGCCATGAGCGACCCACCAAATGAGTAGCGACGGCGATACGAGCACAGTGCCGCGACCACCTGGCAGCTCGCGCTGCGCGGGTACCGGATGTGCAAGAGAAGCATTGGAGACTGCCGACAGCAGCACGGACGCCGACGGAATGCCCGGCCAGCATGCGACGAGGCGCAGATTGCAGCCGCACGAGGGCCGGGAGGGAGAAGCGACAGAACACGGCAATACCTGCGCAGGTAGAAGCGGGAGGCGGTGGGCAGGCAGGCAGTGGGTGAGCTGCCCGTAGTCATCTAAAGGTAGGCCACACCGTGCGAAAATTGGGTCAGGCTGACCTGTTTTTGTGTATTTTTACTCCCATCCTTACTGCTTGTCTCCTAGCAAAGATGTTCCCCACCCCCTACTTGCTACATCTGTAGATACATATATACTATCTAGTCTTTAAATACTAGGGAATAATAAATATTTTTCAAATAATCTTGTGGACCTTGATAAAGTCTCAAAGGTGATGGAAAGCAGTACAGAAAGATTCTGTCAAGAGTATTCAGAGATGTCAAAGAGATGTTCAAGAGACATTTTAAAGCTACAACCCTAAATCTGGATTGTACTTGGGCTGATCCAGGAGCCAACTTAACATCTCTGAGAGCAATGCAAAGCCACCTAGGAAAAACAAGACCATAGTAACCTTTCTCCACAAGTCTTTTTATCTCTGGATCTCTGCATGGCTCTCAGAGACTCCAGATGGCTCTCTGAGATACACAAGCTTACCAGGGGAAAACATAATTTTTCCTGATGATTAACCAGCAGGGTATGTAGGTTCAGTCCTAATTGATAGAATCTCCTCTCGGTCCGGTCTTCGCGAAGAAAAAAGGTCAAAAGGCCATTCGGGATGTCGATGTATTGAGCCGATATCAGATATCGAGTGAAGAGTGTGATAAGATCGCTCGTCAGAGGACTGGCTTGGACACCATACTTCTCGTTCAATTGAATGCGGACGCAGGGAGCGACTGACCCCTGATTGTCTCTCCACCATCCGATAAATTCCATAACTGTAAGGAAGGCCTTCCAATCCCACACGGCGGGATCCTTGTTAAGCTACATTCGAATAGGAAGACAGATGGAGAGATGGGACCAAAGAGTGGGATTCGCCAGGGCAACTGTCCTCCAAAGAGAACACACATGGCAAAGAAGCATCGGCGCAATCCTCGTATTTGGCTGGACTCCATCGAGAGGGAAATCTGGGAGACAATGCGAAAATATGTCGCCAAGAATTTCGGCGGAAAATGAGTTGATTGTTGGCGGAATGGATGGAGGATCCATGAAATGGGGTTTGATGATGGGTTCGTGGCAATAATATTTGTCTGCTTAGACGATAAGAGAGATGTTATCCAGTGTCAGCTTTGAAGATGGACGTTGCGTTCAATGTTGCTTGAGCGACTTATGCATCGGTACTGCTGACTAGCCGTGAGAGATGCCATCTAAAAGCGTCGTTCACTTCCCACCTTTTTCCGATGAAAATACGGGAGGCCGCATGTGCTCCTAGGAGGAATATATTATTGGATGGTGTGTCGAATGTCCCATACACTATAGCACCGCAGTTTTTCCTCCTGCGCTCAAATCATTTACCTGCTCAACGGCATAACAGCCAGAAATAAATAGAATAAAATCAATAAAATAAAAAACAGGTCGAAATTTAATGTCTTCGCTACTTTACTGAAAGTTCGTGCCTACCAGAAACTCAGATAGGTACTGTGGCACATTTTCGACATTGCCGGCGCCTATGCTGGATTGCGTGCTATTAATAGCTTTCCCCATCAACTGTGGACAAGAAGTAAATGGGGTTCCGATAGCCCACAGTTTGTATACAAAGCTTAACTGATGTGTTGAGTGTACACTTCATACATAGAATTCTAGCTCTCATTCAAAAACACATTGAACTTCACGGGTAACAGTGCAAAACCCTGAACCTTATCTCCCGATACTTGTCTTCTCCCCAGAGCATTTTGTTTAAGCACTGTTCGAAACACGAGTCTCAAATTGGATGTCTACGCCTTGACTAGTGACTCTTTGCATCACTGATTTTTAGTATCTAGAGTCAACTGTGGTCTTACTGAAAGCGATTATTGAAGCAAATTTTCGAAATGTTACTACAGCCTCAATACCAATGCTGAGCGCTGAGTGCTCAACCTCGAACAATTCGTCCAAGATTTGTTCCTCTTCCCTCAGCTCCCAGGTTACTCCCAACTCCTTTGGAACTTCCGTTAAACCTCGATTACGGCCAAATATTCTTGGGTTCTTTGCGAATTCTCCTTTACGGTTAACGTCGAACGTTCAGCGCCGGCTCTCGTTTGTTCAAGCTGTTAACGAAACGATTATGTACTCATGTTCTTCGCTCACTAGTGCCCGGGAGCTATTGAGTCGATTCCTGCTTTGCTCTTGCTGCAATGACGTCGGTCATCGGTGAAGACATCAAGGTTTTAAGCGTTTGGCTAACATTTAAAGTTTGAGTCTGGACTCCGTGGTGATAACGCAATCCCTGTTTTTGCTTTGAAGTCGCTTTCTAATATGATCTGATGTTTGCGACAAACTTGAAGACGAGCACTGTTATTGAAAGCGCGTCGAAACAAAATGCGATGCGGAACATAGGAGAATGCTATATTTGAATCAAAAATAGGCCACCTTCCTTCTACCCCAGTCTTCAGAATCAGATGCAGCGATGCTTGTAAAGCTCATGTTTAATCATAGCGCTACTGTCGACTTGGCATCTATCTCATGTCATTCTCAGCTTTCATCGGTAACTGACGCCTCAGAGCCTCGACGTCCTAGCGTGCGGTACCGGAAGTTTTCACCGCACTACCTTTCTTTCGAATGCACATGATAGCACAAGTATATCTACCCATTTTGGGCATTTTCAACGGAATATCAACAAAGATAGCGGACCCGCAGCAGTCGCACTATCTATCAAGACTTCTAGGAACATGAAGAAGACTCTACAAGACTTCTAGCCGGCTTTCAAGGGTCAAATTTACAGCGCCAGCGCTGCGGTGACTGGAATAGATATCCTTTTAGAAGTTGGATTCTTCCGCACGCAGACCGAAGCTGCTGAGCATCTGTTTTGAATGCAGAATTTCCAGTGCTCGACAATATGCCTGCGCTCACTCCCACCCCTCCTTGCTCGTCGTAGGCAAAGCAATGGGGAATACCACTTCTAGTTTTCTTGATAGCTAATCTCAGGTCAACGTCCGTAGCATGCGGAACATAGAGTAGTGGAGCATTCCTTATTTACGCCACGTACGCAAATAAATCTGAACATACGATTGGA
The DNA here is from genome assembly GCA_009935795.1 of Pholiota adiposa. NCBI lineage: Eukaryota > Fungi > Basidiomycota > Agaricomycetes > Agaricales > Strophariaceae > Pholiota > Pholiota adiposa. The sequence continues at coordinate 14,642 of QEYC01000242.1, read as the reverse complement.
ATACAAAATAAGTCTAATTTTTCACCGACATATTGCCTGCAGTACCGTTCCGCATGAACTCTAGATAAGCTAATTTGGGGAAGGCATTTCTTTTATGTTCGAAGCGCAATTAATTGTACGTGTACGAACATCCTCGACCTACGAAGCAGTCAACCAAGTGAAAAAAAAAGGATGTTCGATAGATGTTAAGCTATGAAATCAAATTGAAGTCGTGGCATTAAAGGAAGGTTATGTAGGGGAACATATCCCGTGCTGTCACGACCAAAGAAGGCGAGTCCTCTCGGCGATATCTATTCATGAGAGCGCAAACAGCATCCCAGTCATCAGGTTCTCCGAAGTACTCCCAAACAAGCTCGTAATCCAACGGGCTTCTGCTATCTATCAAGACCTGAAAAGCGCAGAACCAATTGTTGAGCAAGTTTTGGTCGTATGGATCCCATGTCTGAGTCGATGAAGCAAGGTCGATAAGCACTGCATGTTCGATGTGCCTATCGTTGTCGGTATGAAGGAGAATTTGGCCGGAGTGCCAGTCGCGTTGGGCAACATCGGCAACATCGAGGACGCGAACTGCATGACGAACGCTTCGGACCTGAAAAGTATTCAAGGACGTGTTCTCTCGGCAATGATAACCCGTCGACGTACCACATTTATTTGTCGTTCCGGGCTCATATCTTTCACCAAATCTGAGCTTAGATTATCGCCTGCGATATATTCCATCAGAAGGCCGTATAGAACAGTGCCGTCTGGTAGAGTAAACTGATAGAGGAGAATGATAAGGCAGCCTGCACGCAAAATAAATTGATTACACCTTACCCGATGCATACCATAGAACCACGGAATTATGCTCCCTTGAACTGGAAGGAGTTTTTCATAAGCAAATACTTCGTTAAGTGCATGAAACTCTGCAATTATCATGGGTTTAAACCACAGAGGAATGTGCTCGTCTTGGAATAGTAGGTCATCCTCATCTGGGACTTCCAACAGCTGGAAGCGATCATCAAACAGCTTGAGACACAGGGACGGAGACGATACTGCATGACCCTCAATCGAGACGATCTGACAGCGATAGACAGTCGATACGCCGCGCTTGGAGTCTTCATCGATAATGCTGCCGATCTCGAGTGTGAACGACTTGCTTTGATTAAACGCATCATGGATACCCGCCGTCTTGAGAGGCGGCTCGCGTTGAATAACCCGGAGATGAGTCACTGTATCTGCAGGAAGTAAAGATGCGTCGTACGGATAGATAGGGCGAGTATCGGGAACGTCCACCCCAACATCATTTGTCACACCAGTAAGCACGTCGCCAGCCTGAACCACAACTTTAGAATAACGCTCCCGTAGGTGATCATGCCATCGAAAGAACTGAAGAGCCCTCGCTCGATCGTGGACCAACGTCACAAAGTCAAAGTCAGAGTTTCGGTGGTGAGTCTGCAGGATCTCGTCGTCCGGAAGTAGAGGTCGACGCGGATCATTAGGAGGCCCCAAGAGATCTGTGTCGACTTCATCGTCAGGATCAGGATTATTTATGTAGTGATGATGCAGAAAGAGCGTCCAGTGCAAACATGCAGCCATAAAAACCTGGAGAGCCAGAGCGGGTTGCGTCGTGGAGACAGGCTCAAAGGCTACTTCCAGCTTGCCTCGAGTAGTTTCGCGCCAGAACACAGCTATCTCCTTGAAGTTGGTGACGATGACGAAAGGTACTGTCATCGTCGGGTGGTACTCAAAAGCTTTGGATAGAGCGTATTCAGTGCGAGAAGAAACCTTTCCTGTGGTGTCGAATAAATCGTCGGGCTACGGATGTAAGTATATTGAGCTTTTCATTTGTTTAAGAAAGAAAGCGTACTATACACAAAGCTATTGGGGGAGTTATTCGTCCTCTTGTAAAGTCATCTGCAATGAAGGTTCCTCCGAAGATTGCTATGGAGAGTAAATTTGGAAAAATCGCAATCGTTGAAATCGAGTTGACTCACATTCACCAAACGCGATTGGCACGTACTCCATAGGTTTATTCAACACTCCTTCTTGGCATATCTGTTTAAATAACCCTACTAAAGGGTGCAGGACTGATGCTAGATATTCATCTGGCGCTAGGCTGGGGATACGATGATTTGGACTAGGGATAGTAACCTCACTGATTGGCCACGTACTTTGTCTGGAAAGATCCTTCGGTCGGCCAGGGAATCTTTCGTTTATGTAAATAGCGAAGTGTATCTTGCAGCCACTGTAGAGCCCGATGAAGTTTCTGTTCTTTGGGTGTTCCCCATTGCAACGTTGGTGTTGCGTGTTTAAATGGTGGTAATGTAGACTTCGGCCAGGATGGCGGTGGTGGGGGAGCGAGTCCGACTGGCTTTCTGAAGATTTTGTGCAAGTAAGTCATAGACGTCGTGCATGTTCTATGTCGAGGGAGAATATTGGAGAGGCGTAGCTCATGATTCAGTCGAGGTATCATGGTTGTTTCCAACCCTAACTATAAGTACCGAGGGAGGCGGCCGTTCTCGGCATATGCCGGCTTGATCCCAACAACAATTCCTGGGATGAGGACTGAAGCAACAGGACGACGCAAAAATAAGAGAAAATTTTATTCGAAAATTGGGCATACTCGAGTCATGTCGAACAATGCGAGAGCGCAAAATTTTAAAGGAATCTGTTCAATGTCCGTAAACGATGGCGAAAATACGGTGTATTTGCCAAGTGGCAAGTATTCTGCTTCGCGCGCATTTCTCACCTGGGCGATATCTCCTGCAAATTACTACATACTTTGAGGGTCACTGTGTGTGTGATGACTGAAATCGATCTATGTCTATTGAACAAATTTTTAAAGAAAGGCCTGCGTGCTGATGCGAACATGACTTCAACACTAGCGTTGGTGATCAATGAACAAGTGAGGGAGGATATGTCTATGGTTTACAAAGGGTTTATATAAAGAGCAGACCGCATGCTATTTCTATGCATATCTCGACTTGCATGCGCATCCTTAGAATTTAGGCCCCACCTTCAGTTTGAGAAGCAGACCTTTGCTCTCGAGCGCCCTGCGTCGGTCATCCTCAGAGAAATAACCTTGAGAAAGAGAAATCGTCATTCAATAAGGCGTAATACATGAGGGGATAAATGAAATGCTTACGAGGACTCATATAGTACCATATGACGGTACCCTGGACAAAGTATTCCAACGCTGTATGATATCGAGCCACTTGCTCGTCGACTTCCCTGCCGAATGATGGAAGCGATTGCTTGAGATTGAGATATTCCGTGACACGCGCATCGAGCATGTCAACGAGCACGTTGATGGCGTCCTGGAGCTCAAGGTTGCGCTCAACCATGATACAGCAGACTAAGTTCTGGAAATCGTCATCAGCTTGCTCTTTCTAAATGGAAAGTCAGCAATGTCCTGTTGTTCAAAACAAATTGAAGTTCTGACATTGAACGAACAGAGATCCTGCAACTGGGTCAGTGTGTGGATCTATGCGAAGGTGAATTTCTCACGTTAGGCCATGTCATTATATCGGTCGTCGCATCCGACATAGCCATAAAAATCGGATTTTTGAACACATAGTCCGGAATATCCAAGTCCAAAGAATATTCGACCATCGCTATAATTTCTATGTCAGCGATCTGCCCAAATTATATTTCAGTGCCGAAAGATGCACCTTCAACTAAGGCGGCGCCGATGGTAGCGCGTCTGCGTATTATGAAATCGTGGACAGACGGCATCTTATCAAGAGAACGGTGCAGTGATTGGTTGATTTGGGAATCACTGAATGCTTGATAGGCGCTCAGGAACCTGGCCGGCAGATGATGTGAGCGTATATGAAACCGACCCTGATTTTTTAACTTGCCTGGAACATGCACCGGGAGTCGCTGTGCGCTGAATGCGCTTATACAAGCTAAGAATTGAGTTAGTAGAATATTGATATCGATCTGACTCTGGAAATGAACACTCACTCTTGAAGCATCGCCGCATAAGGATAAGTAGGCCTCGGGAGGTCTGGCTTGTACAGCGTTTCACGGCAAATATCTATACTCGCTTTAACGCGGTCGGGTTGTGCTTGGAACTCGCCTTCGTCAGAGAGATCATCAGTCTGCGAATTTCTGGGTCAGCATCGTCAGTACAAAAATGCAGAGGGACTGTACCGCAAAAGCCCAGTAGAAGAAGGCCAAACAAGTCTCGAGGTGCTCGGCGTCCGCGTCGGGAAAACTGAGCGCAGCAAAAATATCGAAACGCCCTCGTTCAATGTATTCTTTGCTTTGCGCATCGTCGTAGACCTTGAAACTAAAGGAAGGAGTTAATCATTAGGACGCTTTGCATGAATATTGGCTTCACCCCATGAACCACTGCCGCATGCTTTCAGTAACGAGTTCGCTGTGTGGATTGACTTTCAAGGCGCATGCTCGCGAGCTAATATTTGCGAGGTTTGTGAGATAAAAGTTCTCGGGAAATGGGCGAAAAGTGAGCATGTTGAAGGGAAGATAGGCCGTTACGAAGAGGGGACTTCTTAGGTGGCTTGATTGTATTTCGCTGGTGCACCTTGCTTAAATATTTCAGAATGAAAAAAAAAATGAATAAGAATACCAATCTTCCAGCCGCGTTCGAGTATCCAGTGAAGATTTCCCAAGCTAGTCTGACCGACCATCCCCGTTCTCTCAATTCACACCAAGTTCTTTCGGTTACTTACTGAAGAAGCACGAGGTAATACTTGACCAAAATTGGGCTTTAAGCCATTCTGATCGTGTAAAGAGGCTCATGATATTCATTGCCTCTATTTTTGGGCCCCGTTCGCCGAGTCAGATAAATCACGTCAAGGTGCAGACTCAGTAAGTACAGTCGGAATACGGTCAAGAAGTTCACGGAAGTCTTATTCACATAAGGTTCTAGTAGCCGGCGTGATTATCTCGGTCATGGTTGTTCGAAGATGAGAAATATACGCTGCAGTACCAATCTTTTGACTATCAATGGCGTACGTCGCCGTCGGTCCATTTTGATTTATATCTCACATTTAACGTTCGAATAAAGATAGAATAAAGATGTCACCACTGTCACTTAAAGTTTAAAATCAATGGCGTTCCTGTAAGCGAGCGCTCAATCATCTCGTCTGAATCGGCGCGTTTGCTCGGCCACGTGCCGAAGTAACGCATCAGTGTGGCGTCGATGCGAAATTCGAACGACTCTTTTCTCTCCCTGGCTTCCCATCATTCATTCATCCGGATTCACCGTACGCATCCTTGGGATGCAGCTCATAAATGCAGGATACACACCCGATTATCGATGACAGTGGCGATGAAGGGAAACAATCCGACAATGACGAGAGTTCGAGTTCCATAACGCCAAACCCTTTCATGAAATTCGCATTTGAATCGCCACGCCGTCAAGTAAGAGCGCCCGTGAGTCTAGACAGCACTTCAATTCACTCATAACACTCAAAATACACCACTTTGTAAGGCGGGTGAGTTGTCATCGCCAAGTCCTATTGCTTTGGGAAAGCGTAAGGAGGCAACGTACGATAGCGATCTGTTGGAAAGTCCATCCAAGTCGCCGTCGAACAAGGAGAAGCCTTCATCCAGACGAAAAAGTATTGCAATGTATTACATCTCCTGTCTCCAGTGCTTGACTGATCCTTCTTATCTAGGTCCTAAGAGAGCGAGAACATACGAACACTTGCGTCCGCTTGATGACGACTTGGCATATGGACTTGACAGTAAGCCCGCGGAGAAGCATTCAAAACTTTGCTCATTTTGTCTCTTTCAGTCGTATTTTGTGGTATCAAGTGCGTTCCACTCGTTCTATTGTTCAGTCATCGCCGGTCATCCTTACCAAGTCATTTACAGTCCAGGTCAGCTATCGGCAAAAATTGGTCACCACTTCGGTAATACAAATAATCATTTCTGGAGTTGCCTTCATGAGTCAGGTACGCAGCCAGCGTCAGAGTAATTACACCATTGACCTTTGATATAACTAGGGTTAACTAGCCGAAAGTTGGACCCTCGAGAAGACTTTAAACTGCCGGAAGAATTTTCGATAGGATTGGTGAGCGAAGAAGCTATGGGCTCCACTTCTCGTAAACTAATAGACGATCCGGGAAGACTAACTTGGTTGAGAGACCGACAGCAGAGGTGAGTCCCTGCGCAGAAGAAAACAAATGTCGAGATGATGTTCATTTCATTCTTACAGCAAAGCGAACTCACCAAGAAAGAGCAACTCGAAGGCGTACCGCTTCTACTCGAAAAAATCGCACTCTACCAGCCTCTTATTGTATGCTTCGTGGGACTCGGAATCGCAGATATCTTCAGAGCGAAAGTTGCCGGGGTGAGTTATCACGCCACTGCATGTCTTTTTACATAGCTGATTCTCGACTAAAGAAGAAAGGTGATAAGGTGAAGGCCGACGTGGGCATCCAAGGCTACAAGATGGTACATTCCTCCCCGTCGAATTATCCGTTCCCGGCAACCAAGTCTCCAGTAGTCGAAACTTTGTTTTATGCCGTATCAAGCACGTCCGGACGTGTAGTCAAATATCAGGTACGTTATATACCTCCGGGAGCGCTTTCTTCGTCTGATGTAAAGGTTCCAGAAAGTGGACAAAATACAGCAGTTCAAAGATCTCCGTTCATTCCGCGACCAGGTCAAAAAAGGGATGATATCTACGACAGATTTAGAAGTTATCAATAATCTAATCCCCAGTTAATGATTACCTATTAGCTTATTTATCATAATCTATTTACATTTGCAAGACTTGAGAGATGGACAAGCAGACAAGATAATGCGGTAGAAAGGTGATTGGGCGCTCAACGTTCAACGATGAATATCAAACCAGGACAATACTTATCTGGACCTAGAAATCCCAGATGGAGTAATTCCGTACATTCAGATACAAGCAGTTTTAGCGGATATATATATCATTGAGAAAAAATTTTATGCGATGGAGAAAGGGGTAAAGCGGCAATATTACAAGAGCTAATAGTACACCAAGCACGAAATAACTAAAAGAAATCAAATGAAACAATCTACTCGTCTTCGTCGCTGTCCATATCCTCATCGCTATCGCTTTCCTCTCCTTCTGCGACTTCGATAGGATCCAAAGCGATATCATGATCAGCACCAACATACGAATCACAGATAACGTAGAGTTTGAGCGAATGTGTGCCCTTGGGCAACGAGAATTCAAGCTTAACACCAAGGCTCTTCGTGACTGTGACACGTTTGATGACCAACAGTTGACGGCTGGCGGCATCGCCGACGACGAGCCACCAGTTGGCCAGTTTTTTGAGGGGGTAGAATGGAGCTACCACTGTTTGGTCAGAGTCGCCCTCGTCTTCTTCGACATCACGTGCTAAAGAGACCTTCAAGGTGATTGGGGCACCTGCAGTGTACTCTCCCTTGACGAGCTCGTGAGATACATCCAGGGTGGGGTAGGAATTGACGAATGTAGCGACGTCGCGCCTAGAGAACAGTTAAGGACTGTAACAATGTTCGGAAGATGTGGAGACTTACATTTGGGCGGGGGTCATTTGCAGTAGCTCGTTTCGTTGATCATCCTCCATTTCCATGACGTCGTATACAGATTCAATACCAGCGTCCTTGCAGCGCTTGATAACCTGAGAAAAGACAGAAAATTTAGAGTCGTTTGTAAGAGATAAGCTGAAGACTTACATCGGGCTCGAAATGAGGAATCTGCTTCAACGGTGAATCCGTCTCCCACATGGCCTGGACGCACATCTGCGAAAGATCCATAGCGCCAAGAGCGTTCAGCCAAGCGTTGGATGACATGACATCCACACACGCCGACAGCAGGTTGAGAACCTTCTCCAAAACGAGCACTTGGTCCGCAGCGAGGTCGGGAGGAAGTTGCAGGCGAGAGAAGTGTGCTTGAAGCAAGAGGAATGTTTTGAAGTGAGGCGCTTCGAAGTCGGCAGAGTCGAGCTTGACGGGTACACGGTCATAGATGCGACGCAGGAGAGTGTCCTCATGACGACGAATAGGGATACTTTCGAATTCGGCCGACGACGATACGACTTCCAACAGTCCCTTAAGTTTCGTCCTTTCTTTAAGCGACAGCGTGTAGACCTCCACGGTAACATCTGAAAAAAAAAGTTGAGAAAACTTCGAACGAGTACCGAATGAGAACTTACAGGAAATGTTGTAATAGGCGGCGATCATGCCCAAGTTGAGCGCAGAAACGTCCATTTCCTCTTCTGTGAAAAGAAAATAAGTACGAGAACGAGTTTTCCAAATTAAAAAAAGGACTTACCTATAGCAATGCATTTTGAGTTCACCAGGTCGTTAAGTGTCGTTTCGACCAGCTCAGATAGGTGGTCTGACACATGTTGGTGACTTGTATTATGCAGGTTATAGTAGTTCGGGTTTTCTAGCATTCGCTTGTAGAAATATGTCCACGTCAACACGTCCTAGAAAAAATATATCAGAATACGACAGGCACAAGCATCCGCAGGAAAGACGTACCATAGCGTCTTGCTTATTCTCAATCGTCTTGACAGCAATCTCCGCCAGGAAGTAGTCGTGGAGGAGATGGGTAGGCAGATGAGATTCGATAGGAAGGCCTTCGGATAAGAACTTCTTATAGAAATCCTTGCGTGTTTGTTGACACATCAGGACGCATCGACTGTTCTCGTCTTCAAGGGGGCGGCAGGCCTTGCCCATCTTTTGCAAGACATCCATGACTGGATAGTCAATGTACCGATGCTCCTTGCCTTCATAAAATTGGACACCCATGATGATGACCATATAACTTGCGACGGGAAGACTCCATGCCGTGTCCTGGGAAATGTCAGTATCGAGAAAAAAAATGTTAGAAAAGAGTCACCTACCTTGGATGCAACCAACACCTGGATAGCGCCCGACTCGAAAAGTCGCTGTACAATACGCTTATCTTGCTTGTCGAGTGCTTCGTGGTAGTAGCCGATACCATGCTTCAGCATTTCCACAAGACTTTGGTCATTTATGTGGTCGAGATGAGGTTGTAGATCCTCGAGCTCAATGTTGAGGAAAAGGTCAGGTTGGTCGTCAGCGGAGCAGTGCATTGAAATGTTGTCAACAGTCAGATGACATTGCCTTCTTGAAGGAACAAAAATGATGACGGGTTTGGAGGGCGAGTACTCTTTGATGACGAGATAGGCAGGTTTAGACATGGCGATCATTGATGACGGGAAATGATTGATAGTGAATGATTGGATGTGGATTGCCATATCCAGAGGATGAGCGCTAAAACATCGGAGTAAGATGTAGATTCCAAATACATAAGAACGACAATAAAATACCTGGGAGAGAAATTGGAGATGTATGCTCCGAAGCACCCATCCACTTTCCAGGATCTTCGGCGTTGGCGAGGGAAACGCCACAAGCGACGATGCGATTTTTGTTTCCGGTTTGACGTTCAACATATCGGGTACGTGAGATGACAACCTCGTAGGTAGGCCCAACTTCGCCACCAACCATCTCAACTTCATCGGCGATCAGCAATCCAAGATTTTGGACATTCTTGCGCTGCCTCCATCGTCGGGAGATAACATCCCCCTATTGTGATGATTGTCAGATTTTTAGACAGCGCGAAAAACAAGCCTGGTAGACATACCTGACTATGACCGTGACGTCGTCCTTCTCCAGCAACCTAAGGTCGGCACTAGTCTCGCCCGTAAGACCGACGATGTCTTTGCCGCCTTGCAAGTTGCCAAACTTGCTTTGCCATTCCTTCACTCGCAACTCGAACATCTCTTGATACGGCTCGATGCACACGGCTCGAAGAGCTTCCTTCTTGCTCCACAGGCGCAGAAGAGCGAACTCGGCCGCAATCGTCTTTCCACTTCTGGTAGGGGCGCCGATAAACACATTCTCATCCGAAGTATAAAGAGCTTGGAAGACTTGCGTTTGGATCTTATTGAACGTCTGGATCGTGTTCGCGTAGATCGCCTCAAATTCTTTGTTATGCAAAGCGGAAAGGGAAAGGGGTTGGAGATCAAGAAGAGGTGTGGGCTTCGGGCATTTCTTGGTAAGAATGAGGTGCTTGAAGGATATAGGGAGGTGGGTCTCGGCGTGCAGCCATCGATCAGAAATGGCCGAGATATAGTAGTTGGGTGGGACGGGTTCAAACATGGGCACCATGAGTGTGACATTGTGCTCGTCCTCGGCGTATTGTTGACGTAGGACAAACATGTCACGGAAGAGGATGACCTCACCGTCAACATCTTCCACCAAGACATCGAATGTTTCGGCGGAGCTGTGGATCTTTTCATCCCATCGGAAGTCAGGCATGATTGAGAGATCAATACGAAGGAGGGAACGAGTGATAGATTGAACTTGAGCCTGAGACCTAAACATAGTTGTCAGACTGACATGTCAATGAAAGTAAATAAGCGAGGCACATACCGAAGGGTATGGACAAGACGATGAGCGAGACGACCGACATTGGGAATTCCGATAAGTTCGCCGATTTCTGGAGGCATGAGGTCGAAGTAGATCATGGCTCTCAGCTGGTCAAATAATTCAAATTCAAAAATGAAGACTTACAGACTGTTTACCCTCAGTTTTGCGAATAACTTCGGCAGGTACACCCTTGAATTGTCGCAGCGGTGTCATAGATCCCCACCTATCCAAAAAGGTGATGAGCAGACGAATAAATACGAGTAGTAAAGACGAGCTTACATTCGTTTGTCGACCATCTTGCAAAGATCAAGCGCAGCCTTCGCAGGCACGGCCCATCCACGCCTCAAACAAATTTCGAACATTGCACGAAGGATACTAAAAGAAACTAATTAGGAACCATTTAGCATATATGACACGGGCACCACTTACCGTCCAGCAGATTGTTGAACGAAAACCATGTCAGCAACAAGGACAAAACCTGTAATGCAATGAGTCAACTATGCATGGGGAAAATCTTGTAGGAATACCTACCGTCAAGCTTGAGCTGGGAGATGTAGGCCTGCAGGAGGACATTGATCTTGGCGGCAGGCTCTTCAACGCTTTCTTTCACAGGGATTGGTACCCGTTCCAGAAGCTTAGCCAACTCAAGTTTTTCCTCTTGACGCACCTAATGCGAACATAAGGATTAATGATGATCAATAATAGAGATAACATATACATACAGGCAATAGCTTGAACTCGTTTGAAAGGGCAAATACCCGGAAAAGCTCAATAGTCGACATGGTGGGGCGGAGATGCTGGTTGTATACCATCATTGAATTATACGTCACGTAGTAATAAGACGCAATTCGACCAAGCTCCGTGCTAGTAAAGCGACCCGTTGAGCGTTCGTATTTGATGAGTTGACACTTCTCGAGCAGCACCGCAGCCGAATGGGCGATATCCGCCCGCTTCTGAATCAAGCCTTCGTCGTCTCTTGATAGTCAGCACCGACACCGTAGAGAGCAGGTGACTTGAGCATGCGAACATACCTAAACGGCGTCAGAAATATATCAAGAGAAAGAAAAAGAAAAAGAATGAGACATACAGGTATGTATACCCAAGCCACTGGACAGCTTCGTCACGGTTGCGCACAGTGCCCAACACGATCTCCGCATTCAAGTTATCCGCCAGCTTCGAAACAAATTGCGACTCGATAGGTAGCTGCTGGTTGAGCAAGCTGAGATAGTACTGGAGCTCGGAATGGTTGGTGATGATGCCTTCGCCGAAAGTATCATACTGCGGTCGTCCAGCACGGCCGAGCATCTGGAGCACATCTTGCGAAGAGAGCTCAACCCAGCGACCTTTCTCGGGGTTATAAATCTGAGTGCCCTTGATGATGACCGTATGCGCAGGCAGATTGACACCCCAAGCAAGCGTGGCCGTGCAAACTAGCACCTGCACACTACCGTCCGCGAACAGCTCTTCGACGACACCACGATCCTCGCGCGACATGCCAGCATGATGAATGGCGAAGCCGAAAGGAAGAAGGTCGCGCAAATTGCTGTCCTTGACGCTGTTGGCTCCTCTGTCAAGATTTCGCGAACGCGCCGTCAGGCTTGACAAATTGGGTGATGGTTTCCTTCTCGATGGCCATATCGCGCAGGAAGCGGGCGGTCTTCGCAGTCTCCTTCGCGAATGCACGAAACGAGTGTTTGGTTCTTGCCCGCCTGGTCCAAGACTTTCTCGTAGCAGACCTCGTTGGTATTTGGTAACGCTTAATCGCCTTCTTTTCGGTGACGCCGATGAATTGCTGCTGAAGTCCGCAGGGTCGATAGGAGGCGTCAAAATAAACAGGCCCTTCTTCTCGTCCACGCGCAGGAAAGTCGCAACGTCCTGATAATTCGGTAGCGTCGCAGACAGCCACGAGCCGCACGTACTCCGATGTTTGTTCCATCCTCCTGATTGTCCTGGACACAATGCTCTCCAAGACTGGCCCACGCTCGTCGTGCAAAAGATGGATCTCATCAATGATGATAAGCGTACGAGATTGTATAACTAGTGGTCGGTCTGCTTGCGCGTGATGACATCCCATTTCTCTGTGTGACGACAAGAATCTGCGTCTCCGAGATCTGTTGTTTCGTCATTGAGAGTCACCCGTTAGTTCGCCGACCTGACGCCGAAGACCTTTCAGGCGTGCAGTGAAGTTGCCGACCATTTCTTGTACAAGTGCCTTCATGGGTGCAATGTAGACGCACTTGAACGCGTCGAGATCGAATTCGCCCGTTTCTTGCGTTACGGTGCTTTCCGAGCTCGTTGAGGATGGTAAGCATAGCTACTTCGTCTGAAGATAATGTTAGAGAACAAAGTCGGAAAATATAATGAACATCCACATACCTTTCCAGCGCAGTGGGCGCACAAAGCAGAATTGGTTCGTCGGTTCCAAAAGCGATTGGATACAGCTTGCTCTGAACGCGGTTTGAGTTTGGGGACGGTAAAAGCTTCGCGTGCCCAGCAGGAAGGGCAGAGATAGGACGTTCTCGCCATCGATTGTAGCTTCTGTTTCGGCGCCGGAACGTGAATTTCTTCGTAACCTTTCTTCGAGCGCTTGAAAGAGCCATCAGGAAGTTTGCACTTCTTGTTTGACACAAATGTCCGCCCTGGAAAAACGCCATGCTCTCCAAGTCGACCGTTCGCTTTGGTTGAACTGTGGAGCCAGGTGCAAGATCGCCGTCTTGGGCACGGTGGGCTTCTGGTCAACGTCCATAGCGTCTGAAGCGGAAGCCTTCGCCTGTCTGCACCTGCAAGCTCGCGCAGGATCCATCCAAGCCCTTCTCCCGCATGGCTACCTCGACATTAACGCGTTCTTCAGCATCGCTTCGCATGAGCTTGGTGCACCATACAACGACATCGCGGTTCTTGAGGAATTTCGTGATGATATCGAAGCTCTGGTACTCGAAGAGCTCCATGAGCTGATTTTCGCAGTCACGGGCGCTCGATTCGGAGCCGAGGATGCTGAGGACGGAGGCTGCTTTATCGGCGGCGGTGACGGGGTCCGAATAGACTTCAGATATTTGGCGCTGCACCCAGAATCCATCAACAGAGTGCGGGGAGACGATGTCTTTCTCGGCCTTGATTTTGTTGGTGGCCTCTCCACCGATGACGAGGTCCTCGTCCTCGTCCTCCGGCCCCTCGAAACCTTCCTCCTTCTCCTTCTCCTCCTCCTCCTCTTCCTCCTCGTCAGATTCCTCGCGAATCTCGAACCCTTCCTCCTCCTCTTCTTCCTGCTCCTCCTCGTCGAAGACAACTGCCACCCCACCCTCTTCGTCGATCTCGGCATCCTTGCGCTCCTGGATCAGGTTCTGCCATGGCTTCGTCGTCGCATGGTAGTCCGTGATCTTCTTCGACAGGTTGACGAGCTGGAGAACTGCTCGTTCGAAACATGACCGACGACCTCCTCAATCTCCTTCTTCTTGTCGAAATCCTTCATGCCCTCATTCTTGAGGGTTTCGAGCACGGTGTCGGCGGCGCTGCGAACAATGTCTTGCGCTTGGTCTCCGAGAGATGTATGGACGGCGGAAAGGATAAGCTCGTAAACTTGTCGTGTTTCGCAGTTCGAGGGCGATACGTGAGGCCCTCGACGTCTTGCGTCGCCTCGATGATGTCGGCGTAGCCATAGCCTGCGATATCAGCCTTGCGTTTCGACGCTGCCTTCTCATCCGCGCCCTCTACTGCTTTCCTCTTCTTCTTGTCGAGGTCCTTGGGCGCTTGCCGAATGACTCGAGACCCCATGTCTTCGGGTCGATGCGACCAGCGAGAGAAACTGGGGCACCATCTGGTCCTTGTCTCGCCGCGGAAGGGCTGAGCGGTCCGTCGTCAGAACCAGAGACGAGATAGCGCCATAATTGTACCCTGAAAGATCAGGTTTTTTGACATTGTCGTGTGAAAGAAAAGTGTCCAAGACCGCGTGCCGTTCAACAGGAAATTATGGCTCATTACGTAACATGATAAGCCATTTATCTGACTCGATAAGTATGATAATGATAGTAAATAGAGCAAAATAAAAAAATAACTCGCGCCGTTGACGCGTCGGTCATCCTCACTCACTTTTGGCTAGACATTGGACTGGTACTCTATTCTCAAGTCCAAAATTGTCCAACGGTCGCGTGCTTAACGCGTCTTATTTTCCCTATCGTGCTTTTTCAAATTTTCTCGATTTATTTCTGACGACAGGACTTCTACATTCTCCCGAGTCCCAATAATCGTCGACATGGCTGTAACTCCTGTAC